>JAQMYF010000016.1:14570004-14584518 GCA_030014195.1 Neosilurus mollespiculum
TATATATATATATATATATATATATATATATGTGTGTGTGTGTGTGTGTGTGTGTGTGTGTGTGTGTGTGTGTGTAGCATTTATATTTTTAGTATAGAACTGACCTGTTTCGACTAAAAAGTGAAGTTACATCTTCATAAAGTCATATTTCATAACTTCTGAAAGTCACAATTCCCTTTTAAATATTGCATGCACCCTAAGGCAGGGAAGATAAAAAAAAATGGATTTAGATCAATGCAAGTGCCATGTCACAAGTTGCCTCTTGACATTTCCATAAAAGAAATTTCAGAGCATATAGACTTCGAGCTTATTAGGCACAGTTGAGAGCTGCCACTTTCAAATTAGGGCAGCCGTCAATGTAGACATGTTTTGATTTCAGTGTATACTTAGACAAAAGATGTAATTGTGCACAGTGACCCAATATGCTACTGATTACCTTAGCATACAGTCACGTGTAGGGCACATAGTATGGTTCATGTTTCATAAGTTCCAAACCTATGGCACCTTTAAAAGAAGGTCAGAAAGGCTGGTGTGACTGGACTAGTAAGACTTAGCCATTTAATTCAAGGAAAAATGGAAATGCATATAAATTACACAAATTATGAAGCAGAGGCTGGGTCTGATTTCTTTTTAGCCCATTCTGTAGATTCAAATTGCCAGCTATGTCAAGAGAATTGATTTGGTTTTAATTTTCTAATTAGAAAGATATTTATGTATTTTTTGTGGGTTATCATGCCATTGTTGAGTGACATTTAAAGAGCTGACCATCATCCCAGTTAGTGGAAAGACAACCTGTGATCAACTGGATGATGGATGGTCAAACGCCATAAAATACAAAGCTGAGGTAATTGAATTTTTGCACCAGGAGTGGCATAAATTCACCCAAGAGCAACACTAAAGACTGGTGGAGAGCATCCCACCATAAAAGAGCCTCTGGTTTTTGTAGGCAAGAAAGTAATTTTAATTAACTAGCACGCAGGCAATGTACCAAACGTTACCTGATTTTAATTAATGAACTGCCTCTTGTGGCTATCATATTATTTCCCCCCATGTCTATTTATAGCCTATACAGACTAAAGTTATATTCTCTTACTCCCATTCCAGAACAAATTGTTGAACCAAATCTACAGTTTAGAAGGTTTTTTTTTTTTTTTTTTTTTTTTTTTTTAATTATTTTTAATGAAGTAACTCCAAACTCAATGTCAAAATGTGTTGTGACCTTCAACTCAGCCCGATACAATTCACATTTCATAAGTAATAATGTACAAAAGTGCAAGAGGAGAGAAAAACATATATAATTAAAAAAAATTTAAAAAAAAATCAGGCACCAGGGGACAATCTTTTTAAGACGATATTTGAAATAATTATTTTCCCCTGCTAAGATAAAAGTTATATCGCAGATCGAGTGATTACATCACAGATGGTAATAAAGCGTGCCTTTAAAAAATGCTAAATAATGCTAAGCAACATCACATAACATACATAAGCACACATACATTTTATGTTGAAAGCTTTGACATTATTTGATTGCTGTACTGTATTTGTTAAATAAATCATAGAAGGCAGCCATATGGTTGCATAACAAATGATAACATACCAACAGCAGCCTCCAAAACAACTAAAACTATCTTTTTTTCTTTTTTTTTTTTTTTTTGCCTGAGACAGCAACCACATTTCTGTAGGACTGTCTGGCCTGTCGTCAGTCAATCGGCTGGCACAAAAGGGCATGTTTGAAGTCTGGATCTCAGAAGAGAAAGCTGCTCGCTTTCAGCCCCCCAAATTTAGATCCTTATCTCAATTCAGACCCTGCAACTGTACAATCAAGGGAATTTAGCTAGGGAATTGTCTGGGTCAACTGCGTCCTGTACTGAATACTGGCTGAAGGGCAGCACTGTCTAATGAATGCCAATTTACTTCACATGCACCTGCCCTTCCTCTTCACAGTGTCCATGCAGAAGAAAAAGAGATGCATCCAGTGCCTTTCAGATCAGGTTCAGGCTTTATTTTAGCTGATGTAGGTTAGGAAAAAAAAAAAAAAAAAAAAAAAAAAAAAAGTGGGTGGTCAGTTTTTGCAGTTACTGCCTTTGATAACAGGCACTGCACTTTAAACATAAGGAGAGAGAGAAGTTGCAGTCCATTAGATCATGGCCTTTAGTATACTGTGTGAAGAGAGAATAACAGAAGAGGCATGAACACGACTTGGTGTCTTGATGGACGTGCTGAGGTGGGCTGTTTTGACTCATTGGTGCAAAACAGGTGGGAGGGTGTCCTCTTATGTAACCTCTGCCTAAAATTAGCATAGAGGGGTTTCAGAAATCTACAGAAAGGAATATATTCCTTATGTATGGAGTGTACAGGAATATGCAAAAATTGAACTTCATCCACATTCATATATACATGCGTCATACAACCTACATATGCCCACCAGCCACTGTTAAAAGAACACCTGTAGCCCTGCTCATCCATGCAAATATTTAACCAGCAAATTATGTGGCATCAGTATAATGCACACACTGGTCAAGTGCTTCAGGTAATGTTCACAGTAAAGATCTGATTAAAGAAAAAAAGTGATCTGTGTCACTTTCATGTGTCACTTTATGTTGCTGATTTAAGTGCAATCCGAGTCAAAGATTTCAACTGGCTTTTATTGCTTACTGACTCACTTGCCAAGCCACTCAATCCTACTATCAGGGTGGTAGGGAGGCTGAAGTCTATCTTAGCCAACAATGGGCAAAGGCGGGGTACACCCTGAACAGCTCTTCAGTCCATCCCAGGGCTACACACATACCCATTCACATCTCCACCTAGGAGCAATTTGAATCAACCAATTAGGCTAATGTGCATGTCTTTAGCCTGTGGGAGGAAACAGGAGTACCCAGAGAAATCCCACGCAAGCACAAGGAAAACATGCAAACTCCACACACAAACGCATGAGCCTGGAACTCAAACCCAAGACCTTTTTGTTTTGAGGGACACACAATGTGCTAACCACTTCACCAATGTCTCGCCCCCCTACTACTACTAATTTATTTATTTATCTATTTATTTATCTATTTATTTGTTAATGAGAGGTTAGCTCTGCTGAAAAATCCCCAACAACAGGGGAATTTGGGAAAAAAATAAAAAATAAAAAAATAAAACGGTTCATTTCAGACTGACTTTGTCCACATTTCAAAAACTTTAGTTCCCAGCTTCTTGAATTCTTGTATAAAATGGTAAACAAATATTCGTATACATCATCTCATTTGTAGGAGTAATTGGAAAAACTGTTTCCATCTACCAGCATTTGACTGGATTTTCAGATGAAAAGAAACCTACAGTAACTCAAATAACCACTTTTTTATTACCGTGGTGACCATTCTGTTGATCTCAAAATACACAGCAGGCGGTTTTCATCCACCAAGTGAATAAGCATATTCAACAGTCTAATAAAATACAATATAAATAAATAAATAGATAAATAAATAAACAGTAAAGTAAAATAAAATGTGGCTATGATTAATCTTAACTATACCATTAGTAACAGACCTTTATAGCCACAGAAGACGATGCTCCAGCAAAGGAAACAATGAGACCAGTTCACAGTTTCCACATATGCAGAGATAGCAGATGAACTTCCAGAATCAACATGTCAACAATTCACAGAATGAACAATTCAGCGAATTTACCTTGCTGCAGTCTTGCTAAAAAACATACTCGGCAACTTAAACACATACGACCTTAAAACTCATTTTTTTATTTTTATTTTTTTAATCATTATTATTATTTTTTAAATACAATGTAGCATAAAACTTTAAACTCAGATTCATATAAACTAGACTCTGAATATAGACATTCATAGTTGATCAGCAGGTCTTTTTAAGACACCGGAAGTACATGGGGAAAAATAGGGGGTTGAAATGGAAACACCCACACACACACACCCACACACACACACACACACACCATCTCATGTTGTGATTGAGGTCTTGTCTAACTAAATTAGAATATTTTTGCTCAAGGCACTCTGTTACCATAAAGAGCTCAATCCAATGAGTATGCAAGCCTTTCTGGCATTCTGCCATGGCCATAATCAATATCACTGTAAATAAGAGGCAAGCAAAAGTAGCATGAGAGATATTTCCACACTGTGGTCTTATCAAACCGACCAGAGAAAATATTGCACTTGTAATAGGTCACCAGAGGGTTGTTCCGTTGTACAGTTGGGTCACCTGGGATCAAGAAGTCAGTGATCTTAGGAATCAAATGCTTGGGTTAGTTAGGTGTCACCCAGTAGGTGAAACCTCTCATAAAAGAACGAGCTGCCTGGAGGATGGTCTGTCTCCGAATTTGTGCAAAGGAGGCAGTGCAAATAAAATGAATGATTTGTGCTCACTTCACAAGGATTGTAAAAAGAGTGATAAAACGCTAGTGGGCTTAGTCATTAATTAGAGGGATCATTAAGTCATGGCGAAACTCTCACTAACTCATGGCTATTAGAATGTAAATATACTATTAAACGTGTACAGTACATTAAAAACTGTTGACTGTGTATTTGCCGATTCCTAATGTTCCAGGCACACGCCTGTGATGTTTTATATTTAAGAATGCAATTAATCTTGTACAGCACACACAGCTCTTTTGGGGGTAGTCAACAATATTTCCAAATGAAATTATTCATTCATTCATTCATTCTTTAATCCTAATTAGGGTCACGGGAAGGCTGGCGCCCATCTCAGCCGACTCTGGGCGAGGGCAGAGTATATCCTGAACAGCTCGCCATGCCATCTCACGGCAGAAACACGCTGATGTCTATGCAGCCGACTGAAGAAAAATCAGCAATGGTTCTTTTACATTCCTCTCACCACAGACAGTGAGAGACATGGCCAGCATTTGATAACCCAGTTAGCTGCACTGGGGGGGACAGCAGTGACAACCCGTTGGTAGTGGGGCTTGAACCCCCGGCCTTGGGATCCAGCACCCGTCCACCGGGCCACCACTGCCCCTACCAGTTGAAATTGTAAAAATAAAATTAAATCAAATAAAATGAGTGTTTATAATACTGTGCAAAAGTTGTGGGCAACTGTTTTTTTGCATAAACTTTGATAAAGATGATTTTTTTATAACTTGTACATTAACGAGTCAGTACTAAAACAAATAAAAGTTCTATTTACTAACTTTTTAGCACAGAATTTAATCTTACGGAAAAAAAAAAAAAAAGTTAATTAAAAACACCTCATACAATATATATATTTTCAACAATCCATAGCTGACTTTTCTGAGTGTTCAACTCTGAAAGCATCCTGAGAATCTTGAAACTAGTCCTCTGCTATTGGGGTTACTTTCGCCATCTTAAACTCGTCCCTCAGACTGTCACTCTGATGGAAGCTTGACTCGGCATCTTACCTCACTAACTCAGTTGAAGATGCTAGATCAGGGGTACCCAATCCTGTTCCTGGTGATCCAACCCTAATTATGCCCACCTGGCCAGTCAATCGTCTAATCAAGACTTAAGACCTAAAACGATCACAGGATTTGTCAGATGGGCCCTGTTAGGGTTGGAGTTAAAATCGTTAGGAAGGTGGATAACAAGATTGTTTTAAAAAGTAATTACCTCCATAAACAAAAAATTACATTTATAGATTTCCCTTTCATTCCATCAAAAGACATCCCTCATATTTCTGCTTCAATACTGCAATGTACTTATGGAAACACAATATTACTGACAAATTACAAATTATAAATCCACAAGTCACCTCACTTTAGTAAAAAGGTATAGAAATATTCATTCATTTATTCATTTTCTGAACCGCTTAATCCTAATTAGGGTCGTGGGTAGGCTGGCGCCCATCTCAGCCGACTCCGGGCGAGGGCAGAGTACACCCTGGACAGCTCGCCAGGCCATCGCAGGTTATAGAAATATAAAAGGCTTATTACTTTAATTAGTTTTGTTTTGTTGTCTAAATTTCTTGTCATCAATGGCATTTAAAATTCAGGGGAAAAATCTATGAATTATGCAGAGTTATTACTTCACAACCAGGTGTGTAGAAATAAGACTGCCAAAAGTGCTCTTTGCAAAGTTACATTTTCATTTACGGGACACATACAATTAAGAAAACAAACTAAATTTGCAAAGATTCATTCCTAAAATAAAACAAAAATACCAACCAACAAACACAAACACTACATATGATAGTATTGTTTGGATTGTTATGTAAGTGAATTTAGCTGAACTGGGCAAAACAGTAAGCACATCCATCCAGCAAGAAGGTCATGGGTTCGAGTCCAGGTTGTTTCTGTGGGGAGTTTGCATATCTTCCCCATGCTTGGGTATGCTGGTCTCCTCCCACAGCCCAAAGACATGCACGTTAGGCTACTTGGCTGTCCCAAATTGTGTGTTTGTGTGTGTTGGCCCTGCAAAAGTCTGGTGAGCTGTTCAGGGTGCACTGTGCTTTTACCCAGTGTTGGCTGAGATAGGCTTCAGCCACCCCCTTACCCTAGTAGGACTAAAAAGCTTGTTACATGAGAGATGAGAGTGGGAATTTAACTTTAATACATAATATTACACATGGATATAATATTGGGTTACAGTATTAATGATGCAGTGATAATGATGTCTGAGACCACCCAAAGAGCATGATGGGAGATATGACTTTAAGAATGACTTCTGCACTGTAGATTAACCAACCTGGAAGCATGAACTTAACCACCTTGAAACTGCTAGTTTCAGTAGAAAACTGGTACATTAGGACATAATAACAGACATTGTGTTTCACATTAATTTGGACCCAATCATAAGATTAATTATGGGACAAATACAAACAGATTACGTTTCTCCTCTAGTGAGTTATAATTTTTTTGTCATTAAAACAGTGAAAAGATGATACAATACATACAACTGAATAGTGGTATTAACCGGTAAGCATTAGACAAACAAGCAAGTACATGAAATCACACATTTGTCTATGCAAAAGGTATTTTTTTTTCTGTGAAGAAAAAAGAGATTCCTTTATACTCTGAGCATGTGCTGGTCACATGGGAAGTGTAATTGTGTGTGTGTGTATTTGTGTGTGCGTTTCTGCGCAGTTCATGTGCTACGCTGTACATTTGATTAAACAAAGTGAATCAATGAGGCATATAATAAAGTTTATGGGGCTGCATAGTTAAACAGAGAAGTCTGTAATAGTGAATCTCTCACTGTTTGATAAATTCTCTCAGATCACATTACTGCTCAAAGCCCTTTTAACCCTAAATACCAGGAGGACCGTTAACTTCAACTAAGGGTCAAATGGGCATAAACAAGACACAACCCTCCTTAAGAGGGCGTCTGAATCTGGTGTCTTTAAAACATCTTTTGAGTGTCCTGGCTTTCCTAGATTTAAGGTCTAAATGTTCTTTAAGGAAAAATTGGGCCTGTGTGAGATAAGATTCCAGTTGCTTAAAAAGAGGCTTTAAAGGTCCAGTCTTACATAGCTACATCTTACCTGCTAGGCATGTTGAAATTATTGGAACAAGAAAGTATGCAGATAACAAACATTTTTTTTGAGCGAGCAGCATTCGCTCTCCAAAACACAGCAAATGTGGTGACGTGATCTGCTACGTCAGAAACTGGTCTCACAGGTTTGTTAACAGCGTGCAAGCATGCAGCCTCGGAGTCCTCGTCAGTTTCTAGTCAATTTAACGACCACTGAAGCGATGTCAGTGAACCTGACACTGATGAACATGATTTAGGGAATGTTTCATTCGCATATGAACCCATGAGGGACGGTTAGGGGTCATGTTTCAGTGAAGAGGATGGAGAAGACAGGGAAGAGCGACTCGGAAACACTGCATGGTGAGCAGCGTCTGGGATCAGATTTCAACCCCATACTGTGTAACTTAATTGTACACAAACCAACATATGTAAATATATCACGTAGCACCACTGTGTATAAATATATAGCATATTTAAGTCTACTCAAGCATCTATAAAAATTTGTAGCTACATAAAGGGTGCAGTACAATGTATATATTATATATATTAAACCTTTTATTATTATTATTATTATTTTAGATGCATGTATAAATGTATGGTACAGCTTATTACAATCTATTAAAGTAATTTAATCATCCATGAAACATTAACTAACCTACTAAGCTTCTGGAACATGTGAGTCGTTTCCTCAAACGGGGCGGAATCGACTCTGAAGCCTTTATATATATACTGTATGTATATCTGAATCAGTGAATCGAGTCTTCTTGGAGTCGGTTCCCAGCCCGTCCGGACGCTGTGGCTGTTATTCGGGGATCCAGTCCTCTCGCGGGAACTTTATGAAGCTTAATCCATTCTCGGTGGACTTGCTACAAAATTCCATTGAGCATGTCTCCGGTTTTCCGTTTTTTGCGCACGTGAGGACCGTTTTTATCCATACTGTGCATGTTTTCACTTCCACACTTTTGCAGAGTCCAGTGTGTGACGTTTCACGTACCACGTGACCTGACGGGACCTAGTTTAGCCTGTTTTGAAGCTGTGGGCTTAAAGAGCCGGGAAACACACCATTTAACTCAAATATCACAGAACACACAGCTGTGATAAATGCTGGAACTGTAAGGTTTGATTTATTTAGTAACCATGAACTATTAGCAACAAAAGCATGACTAAATATTTTATGTAAGACTGGAGCTTTAATTCAGGAATCTGCAAGCCTCCAAAATGTTTTTTCTTCGAGTCCGGATGTTTTGCCGTTGTTGGTGTGATGCTACATTTTTTTTTTAATATGTGATGATATAAGATCATCACTAGCACCTTCCCAATTATACAGGTCATATATTACCACCAATCACTGACCCCTATATGGCATAAAGTATCAATACTCTGTAATCAATTACTAACCTAAAGCAGCTCTAAAGACAGCTTGTTAAATAGTAAGCTTAAGGGTCTTAAGATGAGGGGTCAAGTAATCTCGATGAGTCACTTCATATTAATGTGCATGTTGCCATCAAATCACATTTCATTATTGCACCTTTCCCATCATATTACTAAATTAAATTTCACTAAAGTGAATATCTATCCATTATCTTTATCTATCAGGTTTGGGGGTAAATATGACAAAGAGAGATTACATTTAGGACTATACATACACACACACACACACACACACACACACACACACACACAGTAGTGTGCAGTGAAGATTATACATCACCATTTTTGTAACAAGTAAATGATTACTTCCAATAATTTTTTTCATGAAAATGTATTAAACAATGCTATTGTAGGCAATGAGAAGCAAAAAAAATAATTCTGACAAATATATTGAGGTAAAAGTAAGTAAAATACCAATTGTGCCAAAAAAAAAAAGAAAAAAAAAAAAATGAGGATTTTTTTTTTTTTTCTTTTTTTTTTTTTTGCATATCATGAATGAAATTCAAACCGTACAGAATGTTTTAGTGAGTGAAGGGAAAAAAAAAAATACAGTGATGATTATACACTTAACAAAATGAAGATAAATCAGAAACCAAGTGCTATTCAAGTATTTATTTCCTGTAATATTGGATCATATTGAGGAGAATAAGTAAACAAACAACAATGTATAGTAAGAACAAAAATAACAATCTTCTTTTTTGAGAAAAAAAAGTCAATATTTATTGTGGCCTCCCTTTTACTTTGATTGCAGCATTTAACCTTGTTCACATATTTTTAATTTCTCCACTCACCAAACAGATAATTGCTTTTAAAAAAAAAAAAATTGCAACACCTTTCCATTTTTCTGAAAAATTGGTATTTTCAGTGTTTTTGTTTATTAGTCATACTTTTACCTCAATATACTTGTCGGGATTATTTTTTTGGTTCTCATTGCTTACAATAGCATTGTAAACAGTGCATGGATAGCAGACCTGACTCACACATAAGCGATCATGTCCGAAAGTACAAGCTGATTTTATTTGGAAGGGAACTGAATTAATTCGAACTGGATTTTGCATATTTCCAGAAATAGTCAGTCAAATTCGATGTCAATGATCCATCTTCGAGGTCTTGGTAAAAAAAAAAAATTAACCAGTGCTAAAATTTCATGTGAAGTTAGAATTTTTCACACATGCCACTATGATAATCGAAGATCTTCGAAGGTTTTTGAAGAGACCGCTAATTCCAAGTATAATGGCAGTATTTTCAAACGACGTTGCACTTTTTCGCGGCTATATCGCTTACGTGTGAGTCAGGCTTCGGTGTTTAGCATGCACATACCACAGTAAAAATTGACAACATAAATACCAAGGTCAAAACATCCAGAGGATCATTCACACATGAGTTGATACTGCATTTGATTGGTTGAAGAATGAATAAATTAGTTCATGGGACTGCACAGAGCAAACATTTCACTGAAAATTAACAATTAAGAGCATTATGGCCTGTAAACAAGAGGCTCAACAATCAAAAATTATACAGAGAAATTAGCTTTGCACAATGACCATATAATGAGCACCCTGTTGCTGCATTACCTGGTCTTTTGCGACACACACAGAGAAAGAGAGAGAGAGAGACAGAGAGAGAGAGAGAGAGAGAGAGAGAGAGAGAGAGAGAGAGACCACATTGTCAAGCAAATTATGTGAGTATTTCCTGGCCAAACTGGATAATATTGCCTTGTTTAATTAGAATTCAAGTCACTGATCTGATGTATTCTCCTGCTGGAGAGTCTGCTACTGCTACTGATACTAAAGCCTCACATTCTAAGGAAGACATTGTAGAAGCTTAGACTAGAAAACACACGAACGTGGCTCAGAATATACACAAACATGAGCAAAGGGAAAGCCTTGCTACTGAGACAATGTTCATGTACAGTTTATACAGTGGAGAGCCAGGAAGTGGTAGGACAGAACTGAGCCGACTCTGCAGATCCATTATTCTCTGGGGTGGGTAGGGAGTGTCTTATTTACGTGAGTCATTCTGGATAAGGGTGTCAGTCAAATGATGAAAATGTAAATGTTCGTACACTCCATTTCGTACACACCCATCCCTGTTGGGTAAAAAGTTCAGAGCATATTAAACCCATGGGAGGTGTCTAATTAAGTTGCTGATATGATCTAATGAACCTTCTGATCTCCTTGTTAGGTTTTCAGTTTGATCGTGGAACTATGGGAGAGAATGCTTTCCAGACCTGGGGTTTGAATTGTAAACTCTGATTTGACAGACCGTCCTTAGGTATACCGTAGTTCCTAAAAACATTTGGGACCCTCCAGCACAAAACCAGTCGGAACTCGCATGACCCAGGTAAGCGGCTTATAGTATACCATCATCTTTCATTTCCCGCTTCCTACTTAGAGGCCTGATGCCGTGCGCTGTTAGCGGCTAGCGTGCACGTGGTTCTGGAGTTCAATTCAAAACTAGTTTTAGAGTGTACAACACGCTGTATGAAATTATAATCTCCTAACTCTTATGTACACTCTAAAACTAGTTTAAAAACCCCACGTGCAAGCTAGCTGCTAACAGTGCACAGCAATAGGACAGCAAGCAGCCTCCAAGTAGGAAGTGGGAAATGAAAGATGACGTTATTCTATGAGCCGCTAACCTGGGTCATGCGAGTTCCACTGGGTTTTGTGCTGGAGGGTCACATATTTTAATAGGAAATAGTTCCTGCCTTTTCTAATGCTGTGGGCATCTTGGGTAAGGGGACTACATGAGAGCCCTTTGGAAGTCTGTCTATAATTATCTCATGGTTGTGTGACCTAGGTGTTCAGTCAGAGGTGATGATAGGCTCAAAGATGTCATGAAACAAGCACAATTTTTAAAAGACCACTGCGTTCCAGATTGCACACATACGGGACAAGGTTGTACAGCAGTATATCTATTATTCATGACCACTTGAGCAAAGCATGTACCCACTAGATCAGCTGCAATTTCATACACTGTAGGATGAAGACCTTGAGAGTTCTTCAGTTTGTGAAGTTCTAGGAATGGAATCAATTTCTGCCCAGGGCTCGAGGTTTCCGTGTGGAGTTTGCATGTTCTCCCTGCGCTTGTGTGGGTTTCCTCTGGGTACTCCGCTTTCCTCCGATAGTCCAAAAAACATGCACAGTAGGCCGACTGGTGGTTCCAAATCGCCCCTAGTTGCGAGAGTGAGTGTAAATGGTCGTATGTGTCCTGATGCTGCAGTTGCTTGGTGAGCTGTTCAGGGTGTACCCCGCCTTCACCCAGAGCCGGTTGCGATGGGCGCCAGACTTCCTGCGACCCTAATTAGGATTAAGCAGCTTAGAAAATGACTGAGTGACTGACTGACTGATTTCAGCCATGATATAGCTAGAAAACTGAATGTTTTTTATAAATACAGTTTCTAGTAAAAAGGCTTTTTTTTTATTTGTTTTTATATTTTATATCCAGGTTGGCATGTTATACTGAAACTTGCTTGATCCATTATGCTTCAGTTAAGTCTCTTTGTAGGTTGTAGGCACTGTGACGGGATGATATTCTCTGAAGTGGGAATCACCTTCACAAATGCTAATGATAAATCTAGGTGATATTAATAAAAAAAGGGTACAGTTGTACTTGAGAGTAGCGTATGCACTGGCCATTTCGTCATTCTTTTATCGGAACTAAATCCTTAAATTAATCTTCTGTAAAAATAAACACATAAACAAATGAATAAATACATACATACATACATACATTAAATAAATAAATAGATAGATAGATAGATAGATAGATAGATAGATAGATAGATAAATAAATAAATGCAACACCTAGCATTCATCGCATTTACTTCATTCTCCATATATGGTGGTTTTTGTAAGAATATATCTCCAAAAAAAAATAAAAAAATAAATAAAAATAAAAATAACACTAATTTCACACAGTACCTTATTTACAAAGACCCCAAACCAAAGGGGGCACTGACAAGACCATACAGCATTACTGAATATTCATTGTACCATTGAGATTGATTAAGACAGTCTTCAGCTTGTTCCCTTCTGAAAGTAACAACTATTATATCTGCTGCTTTTACATTATCAACAAAATATGGCATGTGCAGTATGTACAGAATGAACATGGTCCATGTACACGTCACATTATTTACAGAATACTGAGAACAGTTAAGTAGTTTGTGTTAATAGCAGCTTCGTCTAGGATTGTATAATATGTGGGTGAAAGACAATTAGCTGTGTAGGGAGATACTGCATTTTTCTCCATTCTGTTATTTTTAATCCTGCCTGTGTGATTTGTTTACCTTGACATTCACGGTGAGTAGAAAACTAATTTCTTTATTCTCATTACTATTTATAAATGATTGCTACTCTGGATATCTTTTCGCAGAAATCCGTGCCAGGCTAGTCAGCATATATGCTGAGAAAGAAAAGAAAAAAAAAAAAGAAACACAGAATGCATGCATTATGAATTCCACTCCATTCCACTCACTAAGTGTGACTCACTGGACACGAGCTTCGGGAATGTTTTCAGCAGTGACAAAACTTCACTGACGAGAAGCAAACAAGACATTTACAAACCCATAATATGAGGAACATGTAAAGAAATCAAATACACGTTTTTTAAGACGAACTCTAATTTAGAAATGAAGTGATGGATTGGAAATCAGTTGCATGAAATGGCATTCGTATTGCTCAGTGCTCAGTGTTAGAGAACTGTTTTTTTTTTTTTTTTTCTTGTTTCATTTTCTATATTCTAAATATTAAGAGAAAAATAATAAGATCACTGCATGCAGACAAAGAGCTCTCCTGTGCTCAGCCTTCGATACCCTGTCCCTGCTACCTCTATCCAGAGACATATCTTTACCCTGACCTTAGGACAAATGGGTGTAAACACGGCTCGGTGTTGCCATTGCTGTGAATTCCGAGTTTGACAATGTCCGCCACCAGGTGGATCGGGATGACATTTTTTGATTTTTGCTATACTGTAATTATCCCGCAAGGGAAATTTCTGCCTCTGCATTTAACGCATCTAAAGTGAGATTACACACAGTGAGAACACACACTCAGAACAGTGGGCTGCCACGCACACCGGGGGTGCACGGAGAGCAGTTGGGTGTTTGGTGCCTCGCTCAAGGGCACTTCAGCCATAAGAGGAAGGAAGGGAAGGTGCAGCTCACTCCCCCGCACAGCCACACTTTTTTCCTGCTGGTTTGAGAGAACCACCGACCTTTCGGTCCCAAAGCCGCTTCTCTAACCATTAGGCTACGGCTGACATCACAGGGTCATTGTATAGATAAGAGACAAAAACTACCTTAAGCAGGAATGTGCACTCCAGGACTTTTTTCTTGTCCCACAGCATCGCATGGCGAAATGTTAAGGACTGATATTTGCCATGGCTTTGTGATCCCACAGAACAGAAGGGTCCAAGTTTGCTGCAATGGTCAAACTCAGAATTCTTTTGTTATGTAGTGCAAGTGCTAATCAATGCACTATCATGCTATTTTTTTATTTTTTACTTAAATATCATTACCATTACTTCATTTTAGCAAGTCATGTGCAATCTCTAGCATTGTTTTTATAATATATATATATATATATATATATATATATATATATATATATATATATATATATCTA
>JAQMYF010000016.1:14595487-14610487 GCA_030014195.1 Neosilurus mollespiculum
TATATATATATATATATATATATATATATATATATATATATATATATATATTTATATATATATATATTTGTGTGTGTGTGTGTGTGTGTGTGTGTGTGTCTACATGCTTTAAACACGTAAAATTGAAAGACTTCATTCCATTACCCCCTGTTGCATGGTCCATGATCTCGTTCCGGAAGTGCAGTTCATAATGAATTTATTTTAAATGTATTAATTTAATACTGCACTTTTGTTAAATGAATTGTTTATTTGTTTCTTTATTCAAATAACTTCCCTTTCTTTCTTGTGCTCGTTGAGCTGTGGAGAGCTTAAGAGTCTCATTTAGATTCAACTTTGGTATGCACTCAATTATGTTCCCTAATCTGCAGTACCCGTCATCTCAGATAGACCAGATTTCTAGCAGAAAGGTCAGCATTAGAGCATAGAACAGAGGATGGCTCTTTTATATCAGCGGTGAAACATTCTGTGCTGTGTTGTTGTGGATAGCCAGTCATTGCTTATATAAAAGATCAGATTGCAAGCTTGATTGGGTTCTTTGTGTGACAGGAGGAGTTTAAAATCTCCATGACAGTCGCATTTTGCTTTGTTGTGGGATGATGCAGAAAAAGGCAATGTGATGATGCACAACAATATGTCAGCAATGTGATCAATAATCTTGGTTCTATTAATTCTCCAGTGTGTGCGTGTGTGTGTGTGTGTGTGTGTGTGTGTGTGTGTGTGTGTGTTAGGGGTTGGCTCTGGAGAACATTTTTCATATGTTTGAAAATTTGGTGAAAATCTAAAATTTATGTTATGACAAAGTGTATGTCATGTCTAATCTTATGTATGAGTATGAATTTTAAATGTCTATGCAAATATGAAAATGTGTTAAGAATTTACACTCATATATATATATATTTTTTTTCCTGCAGTTATTTAATAGTGTCTATACGTCCAGCTTTTTTTCTATTATTCAAAATATCTAGGGGTTAAATTTGCCTTTTAAAAACGTTTAATTTGAAATTACTGGGTTTCTGATCCCCAAATACAAATTTATGTCCCAGAAGGTTTAGCACCCCCCCCCCTTTTTTTTTAAATGGTAATTAGCCTAAACAGCTCATTCATTCATTCATTTTCTGAACCGCTTGATCCTAATTAGGGTCGCGGGGAGGCTGGCACCCATCTCAGCCGACTCTGGGCGAGGACAGAGTAGCCTAAACAGTTGTTGAGTCGAATTAATGTTAATGTTTAAAGAATGTTATCTTAGAAGGCAGTGGAAGTCTAGCGATCCTGGTAACTGGTGTCAGTACAGTTTTTAATCTTGTCCATCCTCACATATATATATATACTGGATAACAGGCTTTTTTCCTATTGTTTCTTTTATAGAATCTTTTCATCTACCATGTCTAAATCGAACATGTTTTTCCCTATGCTAATACTTGCAAAATTTCCTTTATTATTATTATTATTATTATATTTTTTCTTTTAAAGATTATACTATGAAATACAGAAAAGATATGGAGTAGAGCTAAAAGTCAGAATGAAAGATATAAACAATAAAAAGGCCAGTTCATCTAAACAGCCAAATTCCTATTAAACCGGTAATGGCAGCTGTTAGCTATCCCCCCCCCCCCATTTACTTATTTATTTATCTATCTATCTATCTATCTATCTATCTATCTATCAATCAATCAATAAATAAATAAATAAGCAACACTATTATTTTTGCTTGACTGCCTTTAGCTTTTCTAAAGCATGACATTGTTAAAGCAAAAAGAATAGGCTAAATCTGGACTCATCAGATCACATGACCTTTTTTGCATCGCTCCAGAGTACAACCTTTACAAGTTTCTAGCAAACTGATGCCTTTTATTACAATTATTACAATTATCACTAACAAATGATTTTCTTATGGCCAAACAGCTGTTTAGTACCAATTCCATGAATTCCTATCACACAGTCTGTGAAACTGCTCTTATTTTCATGATAAACGTAGCTGTGCGTTCTAGTCTTCATCCTTTTAATGGTTCAATGTCACCAACCTTTTTACATCTCAGCAACCTCCCTAGTTGAAGGCCAATAATTTGACTCCACTGAAAAAATACTGGGTAAAAAGGGTGGTGTGCTGGTTTGGATGTCCCCCTCACAGCAAGACGGTCCTGGGTTTAAATCCCGGGCCCGGGCGTTTCTGTGTGTCAGGCGTTTACTTTGTTTTCTCCCTGTGCTTGTGTGGATTTCTTCAGGGTAACTCCTGTTTCCTTCCACAGTTCAAAGACATGCACATTAGGCTAACTGTCTGGTTCAAATTGCCTTTAGGTGTGCGTGTTGATGGTTGTGTGCTGGCCTTGCAATGGTCTGGTGTGCTGTTCAGGGTGCACCCCACCGTCGTCTGAAACAGCCCCGTGCAATTACCCCTCACATATGTTTACAGTCATGTTAAAAGCTTACAATATTAGATTGGGGTTTAAGATTTATTTGAACATTACTACAACACAGCCTTGTAAATGTCAGTCCATTTTATTTGCATGAACATATCTCAGCTCAGCTATTAGTTTTCCTTTTCCTTCAGATTAAGCATATGTTTCTCAGTAGACTATGCCGTTCTTGAATATCATTATCTTTTCGTCCGATCCGTATTATGGCAAATAATTTTTCTATGCTAATTTGAACAGCACCTGTACACGCGAGGAATTAGACAAACAAACCATTGTAATGGAACAGCCAATTACAAGCTTCCGTATGCTTCCTTTGAAGGTAATATAAAGCCTGAAAACATTTAATTAAGCAACAACCCTGCATTTCCCAAGTAACATAAATGGGCCGTCATTAAAGATCTAAAGGTGGGAATAGATTATGCTGAAAACATCCCTGCTAAGGAGGAAAGAACACTGGTAATATGTGGATGGTACTGGTTCCACCAATGCACTGGTAGAATCTGTTATCTATTAATAACTAACCAATGAAACTATTCAGGTTTAAGCAATTTATTGTCATGTTGTGTGTGTGTGTGTGTGTGTGTGTGTGTGTGTGTGTTAGGGGTTGGCTCTGGAGAACATTTTTCATATGTTTGAAAATTTGGTGAAAATCTAAAATTTATGTTATGACAAAGTGTATGTCATGTCTAATCTTATGTATCTGAGTATGAATTTTCCTCTGAATACCCAACTTTAGCCCTGATAGCCCATTTATGCCAGCCATCCCTGCCAAGAAGGCCTCTGTTAATGAGTATTTTGTCATTGCTGATGTTATCTGAATATTTTACATCATTTACTCAGCGCTATCATGATAGTTCATAAATAACTGTAAAAACTGAGCACAAGGGCAGGGTGAGTCCATTTTGTTTGATTTCACATGAATGAAGCTCTAAGGGAAGATATGACAGCTAACAATAATAACTCTTCGGTACTGTAATGCAAAATGTCACATTACTTGAAACCACATTGGCAGAGCAGATATTCCTTTAAAATGTGTTTTAGAAGTAGAAGAAAAGTGACTGTTGCTTGAGTTGTACAAAAATGTCAATTTATGATAGATCTTTTATTCCTGGCTAATGGCGCACTGTATTATTCTTTAATTTATGTATTTATTCATTCATTTATGTATTTATTTATTTTTTCTATGACAGGCTAGTCAAAAAACTAATATAGGCATCAAGGCACTATAAACGAGTCGACGTGACCCAGAAAAAAAATAGAGTAAAGGGGTACATTAATGCATCAGACACATGAACCAAGATGCCTATACACTTTGCTCTTAAAGGATGGGATGCTATTGTCTGAGATGTCATCAACTACATCATCGGGTAGGCTGTTCAAAACTTGAACTGCAACATTCTGCTGTTTTATTAATTTCTTTTTTTTTAATAAATAAAAAAAAATAAAGAGAAATTATTTTTATGTACCATATTTATTCACCCATATTCATTTCCTGTTTTATTTTATACACAGTTGAATATTTCTATGCTATATGGCTTGAAAATCATTGCATGTGTTAATAAATGATCTCTTTTTTAACACCTCAAATTATTTCTTTCATTCTTTCTTTCTTACTTAATACACAGCAACAGTTTTTGTATTATTACATCAAATGTATGTGTTTATGATCAATGTATACAAGTAAAAAAAAACACAATATTAATTTTACTAAAATAATTATTTAATAGTGATTTGGACCCGACCTCCACATGAATACTGTATGCGTGAACCAACTGATCCATTTTGTACGCTCCACCCTTTGTTTTGTTATAGTACAGGATCACCTTTTTTTTTGTTTTTTTATTCTTCTTCGCACTGCTTTGTCAGCATGTTGCTCAGAAGAACAAGTCTTTCCCATCTTTGGCACCTAATGCCAACAGCACATAACAATCAGCACCAAGAAATGCAACCTCAGCTTCCCCGTGCTGTTTTTCTGTACGCATGTCTGCGAACATTTTAGCAGTAAATGGAAAGACTGGAATACCTGTCCAGGCTGACGGTCAGAATAAAGAAAATGAAAGGAAGAAGACTAATTTCAAGTGCACATCAATTATCAGATTAAGTAGTTACAAATCTGTTTATTTATATATTTAATTGTTTATTTATTTTTGTTTTTATTTATGTTTTATGTCAAAGTATAAGTCAAATATAGATCACATTAAAATAGTTAAAACATATTTATCTTGGTGCATTATTATTATTATTATTACTATTATTATTACTATTATTATTATTATTAATATTATTATTATCATTATTATTATTGCTGTTGATGTTGTTGTTGTTGTTGTTATTATTACTTACCCTTTTTCCCTTTTTTGTAGAAAAAAAAAAATAATATATTGTCAATATTAATAATAATAATAATAATAATCATAATAATAATAATAATAATAATAATAATAATAATAATAATAATAATAATAATAATAATAATAATGTAAATATCCATCTATCATAGGAACGTAACATTGCCAGTATATGTATCTGCTTTCCGTTTTTTATAATTGTTTGTTTGGTTTTGTTTAATTTAAACAAACTTAGACTAAATTTAAGCCCTGTGACCCTTATCTAGCAGTTACTAATCATTCTATCGTGACATAAAAACCTCAGAAAAATAAAATGGTCATGTTAATGACTTTCATACCCTAGTCCCAATGCACACCTGTGATCTCTGTGAAAACTCGTTGGAATAGAATCCGTCTATTTGTGTACGTTAAGAACACTATATCTGTTTAAGTTACTTATATTTGGTAAAACGTATAGCTTTTAAGCTACCCCTTAATAGTTACTCATTATTTATTCATTTATTCCCACCAATTTGAATCACTAATACAGTATCGCTCGGTGTGTCAAAGGCAGGGCTGAATTATGAGACGGTTCCTAATAGTTGGGACAGAAATAAGCTTCTATTTCAGAACTGAAAAGCTTCTCATTCTGTTTAATGCCCAATGGAGATACCCCAGTGAGACAGTGTAAAAAAAAAAAAAAAAAAAAAAAAAAAAAAAAAAAAATTTGGGGGAAAAAAAAAAAAAAAAAAAAATGAAGGGCCAAAAATACTTCAGGGGATCCATGTTTAATTGCTTGGTATTACTGCTGTATGATTATTCTCTCTGGGCCCTGGTCTCTCTCAACTTTCTCTGCAGGCAAGCAAAGGGCTTAATTGAATTCCAGAAAAAGGAAAGCCTTTCCCTTCCTCTCTGTCCTGGGGAATCCAGAACTGAGACCGGGCTGGCATTTAGCAACAGGGAGCTGTACTTTGTGCTAAAAATACTGGCTTCGTGTCAAAGACCTGCTCCCTGTACTCAGTGTACCAAATGTAAATCTTAGTGAATAGGGAGTTCATTAATGCGTTCGATCGGAAATTCACCAAAGCACACCTCAAAATCTCTTAAGTACAGAGGGGTGGATTTCAACTCTTTTAGGTTATAAATTCTGCTTGGTGCTTGGTTAATCTTAATTTAAAATAAACAACAGTGTCTCGATGCACCGTTCCAGCTCGTGTCTTGAACTGTTTCCTCCATCATCGAGCTAATTAGTCTCAGCAGTACATAATCTATTCAGAGCAGGCAAGTACATTTGTTTTCTATAACTAAACTACATTAACCTTTCAAGTTGCACAGTATTATTTGTAACTTGCCAGCTCTATCATGTTTATTGCCTGATATCTCTTTCTTACAAGAGGCTTGAATTGTTTATTGGATATACTAAACATGGCTTAGATTGTCAAACAAGCCTGGCTTAGTTAAAACTTATCCTTAAATCAAAAATTGGTTGTGTAAGTAATTTGAGTCAACTGTAATTTATCTGCTCATGTGTTCTATTCATCTTTCTATTCTATCTAGGCATTAAGCCACTGTTAAAGCAGTCTCATATGTATATCTTAATTTCAATATTTTTTTTTTTCTTATTGTCCTTTTCTTAACTGACCTAAATCCTTTAAAAATCCCTTAATTTTTTTTTTTTGTAATTTTTAAAAATTTTTTTATTTTTATTTTTTATTTTCTTGTAAAGTTTTTCTTCTAAAATTTTAGTTATTGTTCTTTTGTTCTTGTTGCTTTGATAGTTTATTCTTTACATTTTTGTGCAGTCGTACTAAGCTACATATATTTCACTACATATTGTACTGTGTATAATTTGTATGTGACAATAAACTTGAATTTGAATTTGTCTTCAGTAAGGGACACGAGTATCCTTCGAAAGCGGGAAATAATAGTTAGGATAACAAAATGAATATGATACTCTTGATAATCATTAATTAAAATCTGAGTCTCAAGGTATCACCTCGAGTCCAGCATCATTTTTAGTAAAATGTGCAAATATTTTGTGCCCCCAGTGCTCCAACTTAGTTTTGAGACGTTCCGACTTCTGTGTGTGATGTAAGCAGGGGAACGCGTGCCGCTTTAACATTTATTGGCATGCCACTGCCGACATAACGCAAACATAAACCGAGCGAGTGGGAGGATTTGATTTTTATGCATTCTTAAGCCCGGAAATTTATTAAAAGCTTGAATCTACCGTCTTCGATTGCTTGCCCGGTTCATCCTCGGTTTCGAATGTATTTTTAGAGTCCAAATCTGTTGCGGCTCATAGTGGTGTGGTTGCGTGCTTTTATCTCAGGGCGTGGAGATTGCGAATTCACTCCCTGCCTCGCCTGAATGAAAAACGTTCCAGTTGTACCGCACTTCCTTCCATTTCGGTAGCATCTACCTTGGCATTAAATCTGTGTTCTTCACTCGCCATGTACTTGCTTACACACGGCAGTTCCCCCCAAATACGTCATGGCGTCATGGCTTCACGGTTTCTAGCTTCTTCTGTTCGAGCAGGAATTACGAGAAATCCGAGTTTTAACAATCACTGTTATATAAATATATAAATGCCTTTTCACTCATCCAATCTCGAACCGTTTCCTTTTATATAAAAATGCCAGTGAAATATCCTGACACAAAGATTTTAATGGGATAATAACATTACAGGAAATACACACAGCAATCAGCCATATCTTTAAAATCATTGAAAGATGAAGTGAAGAACAGTGATTATCTCTTTACAGTGGTGTCGGTTGTGGGATGGAATGTATTGGGTAGCAAGTGAACAGTCAGTTCTTGAAGTTGATGTGCTGAAAGCAGGAAAAATGGACAAGGCCTTGTGGTGTGTTCTCAGTATGCAGTGGTTAGTTTGGTTACATACCAAACTTAATACAAGAAACACAAACAGTGAACCAGGAAGAGATTCACGTGTGCTTTGGGCTCAGTAATGTATAAGGGGAATAAAGGTTAGCTCCTGTGATCGGATTCCCCAACAGCGTTACTATCAAAAGCAAATAGCCTCTGCTCCTAATCAGCTCTTTTTTGTGTGTCTTTCCACAGAACCACTATCCTCACCAAATGGTACTTTAAAAATGCTTACCACTTGGTCTGTATAAGGCAACAAGTGACAAACATCCTCCAAAACACCTGGAGTACCTTGTTATTGTCTGTTTATTTTCATGTTTCCACGTTAACGCCACACTATAATGAGCAGTACTCACTCATTCATCATTTTCTGAACCGCTTAATCCTAATTAGGGTCGCGGGGAGGCTGGCGCCCATCTCAGCCGACTCCGGGCGAGGGCAGAGTACACCCCGGACAGCTCGCCAGGCCATCGCAGGAGCAGTACTCACTAATCAGTGAAATAAAGTCAATATCTGGTATGATGACCCTTTGGCTTAAACAGTAGCCTCAGGTGAAACGTGTGTAGTTTTATGAGAAACGAGCTGAACATTTTGCTGAACATCTTTCAGAGCCAGCCACAGTTCCTCTGGAGGTTTTGACTGTCACAATGGCTTCTTATTTTTGCAGCAAAACCCAGGAGCCTTAATTATATTTCTTAGGGGATGATCACATGAGAGGTGCGCTCAGAAATTGACTGACGCAAATGGCTTCATTCTCAAAGTATTCTTAAATTTGTCTCTTGACATTCGCGGCACCGCATTTTGGTCTGGTACGTGAACTCATTGCAGAAATTTCAAAAGTTTTCGTTTTTCGTTCACAAGGAAAATCGACCAGTTGGAGACTTCCACGCGTAAAGTTTGAGAAAAGTTCGAGACTTGATGGCATCCGCCATATTCCATGTATGTTGTCATCATTCGTATTTTATTTGCATTCTCTTTAACATTGTAATGCACGGATAGCAAGCAAATGGTTTGAGAACAGAAAGCAAACAAAACGTGACTGAATTACAACAGGAGATTAGCTATTTTCGCCAAACATCCGCAAGCAATTTTCATGAAAGTTCAATGTTCGCTGTTTCTATTTGGTTCTATTTGGTTAGACAGAGCTGAACTTCCAAGCAGTGCAATTTGAGTGATTACCAATCAGAGCAACACGATGCTTAGGTCCTTGTTTCCAGTGATTATATATACTGTGTGAGTGTGTGTGTGTGTGTGTGAATATACTTCCCCAAGAATCATTTTCAACCAAAGTTGAGCTAGCAAGCAGTGAGGTTAAAGGCTCATTCAGGTCTGTCCTTAGCCAGTTTAATTTTATTTTGCTCTCCTTTAGAAAATCAGTTAAAAAAACATGCTTGAATCTTCACTAGAACACTTCATGCACTCAGGGGCACAATAGCTAAATGTTTATCACATTACAAATAACAAGGAATATCATTAAGAAATTTACATGTTAACCGAACACAATAGAGCCTTTGTTTTGTTTTGCCAGCTCGAAGAATTTGGTTAGCCGGATCAGCTGACTGGTAATGTCACGGTTCAGTTGGTCTGTACAGTTTATCCACCAGGGTTGCGTAGGAAGCTGGAGAGAATCACACTCACATTTACACCTATGGACAATTCCGAATACTAATTAGACCCAATCTGCATGTCTTTGAACTGCTTTTTTTTTTTTTACATCTCTATCTCAAACCCAGAGGTGAGCGCAACACACTACAGACTAGCTGTCTGTCACAAAGACAAATGGATATAATTTAGGTGAACTAACTTTTCTCTGGAAGAGGCTACACTGTGGGTTTCAGGGGCTCCCCAGCTCTCAATATTGTAATTAAATATTAGATCTAAAGGGACAAGAGCTTTTTAGACAATCATATTGTGCTGTTCCATTGACTGCGCACACAGGATTGAGGCTTGTCATTAGATGACAGCTCTGGTATTTTTATTTTTTTTTAAAGCAAGTAATTATTTTCTCATAGGACGTGAGATTAGAAAAAAAAAAGTGTGAAGAGTTCTAATTGAAAATAAGAAATTCAATTGAGAGCTTATATTAATAAGTATACTGTGATTGACTAATATCACGTCTCCCTAATAATGCCCTCTAGCAGTAATATCAAACATGATACATTTATGCAAATTGATGATTTAGATTTCATTCAATTAATGAGGCTCCAGGGGAGGTTGACCCATGCATATTCAAAGAACAGAGAGGTTACAGCATTTTGAAACTCTTGTCTCATTCATCCTTGTCTAAACTTCCCTTGCCTGTTATAATTCATTAGTGTACCATAGCCAGGTGGTGTATAGAGTACAGAGCATTATTATTATTATTATTATTATTATTATTATTATTATTATTATTATTATTATATTATTATTATTATTATTAATATTATTATTTCTATTATTATTATTATTATTATTATTAATATTATTATTATTGCTACTACTACTATTATTATTATTATTATTGTTATTATTATTATTATTATTATTATTATTATTATTATATTAAGCTATGTCAGATTTTTGCCCAAATTCCGTTGTCCCAATGTGGTGTAAATATGCAGTGTATGGGGGAAAAAATAGTTTGTTGAACATTTCAACCTGCAAATGAAGAAGGAGTTTAAAGTTTTGAGCCTGACATGAAGCAGATTCAAATGGACTGCGACAAGAACTTTTTGAAATCTTTTTGAGCTTAGCAGTTTTCAGAAATTTCAATTCTCCTAGAAAATGTGTTGTATGAACCTAATTCATGTCTAGTACCAAATCTCTATCTGTCTAAATGAGTATGCCATCTTTGTTAACAATTGTTATTATTTAGGATATTTTTTTAAACAACCATGACACTGACCCTTAAATAATAATAACAACAACAATAATAATAATAATAATAATAATAAGAAGAAGAAGAAGAAGAAGAAGAAGAAGAAGAAGGAGGAGGAGGAGGAGGAGGACTGGTGTAATGTTTCTTTCAATAGGGGGGGAAATTAGAACTCAACTTTATTAATGAAATTATGCTGAAAGATTGTCATGTGCGGTACTGAAGATCAAGGAAAAAAAAGGGTTTACTACAAAATACAGAACTAAATGGTATTTAATTAAAATAAAAGGCAGAATAACAAAGGAACAGCTGAGTCGATGAGACAAATACATATCAAACACATATCCTTAGCAGGCAGATTAAACAAAAGATGCTAATACTTCAAAAAGTGATTAACCAAAAAGAGTCCTTAAAAACTGCATAAATCAGTCCTCGTTAAAGGTCATCGACATCGAAGCAGCCGCTGGTGCCACAGAGCAAAGCGCACTGCCAAACCTGATGTGTGGCACGTGGGTGGGAATGTGTGTGTGTGTGTGTGGGGGGGGGGGGGGGTGTTAGGTATGTCAAAACCCCTCCCTCAAGGACATCCAATCTGAGTGGGACTGGAGCCTCGTGCTTGGGCTCCCACACTGACACTGGAGCCAAGACTGGTATGGGAGCGGAGGCTAGTGCAGGCACCTCCAAATACATCAGCAGGTTCAGAAACAGAAGCATCAGCAGGCTCAGGGGGTACACCCTGAACATCTCGCCAGGCCAATACAGGGCCCAATTTAGATCACAGGCAACAAAATGGGAAAAATGCCAAGGGGGAGAAAATTTTTGCAAGCCGCTGTATTTTAACCACATTAAGTAAAGGCGTATTTTTAAACTCATTAAAACTTGTTTTTGTAAATACGACATGGAAGCAAGACGGTGATGACATCACCTGCTCCATGAGACCGTGGCAAGCCTATTGTTTTGATTCAAGCATTATCAACTTGGGGAGGTGTTTTTTTGGGAAAGAAACCTGACATAGTGAACCAATCAGAACACACCTTTCCCGTGTAGTAGATAGTAATGAAAATTAACCTCTCGTTTTCAGGTTTAATTAACCACATTCAACTCAAAAGAGATTAAAGTTTGACCATTTAAATAATGATTTTTCAACTAGAACAGCTTGTCCTCATACATACTTGACAAGAGTCTTTCATAACGCTGCAGATATCTCAAACTTTTATCAGTACCATTTTCTAGGAAAGTTTTCTTAGTGCAAGCAAAAGTTCTTGCCATATGCTATTATTTGAACAGGAGATCTCATCTTGTCTGCACTGGTGTTTCCACAGGAAAACTGTGTGTGTGTGTTTGTGTTTGTGTGTGTGTGTGTGTGTGTGTGTGTGTGGGATGTAGTGCTAAGCAAAGTTCTTTCAGACCCATGTTAAGTTTTCTAGACTTTAAAGTTAATTGATTATTAGAAGTAAGTGTTAAAGCAGTGCTATAGTTCTTAGCTATCCAGGTGGAGCACTGCTGAAGTTGTGGAATAGTTTACAAACTCTGTTATTTGAATATCAGCATCAGTTAATCCTACAGTGTTTACGCATTTATGTCAGATGTCATAATGCGTTACGTTAAATGATCTCAGAGAGAAGCAGTGGTCCAAGAGCATATGCTGGTTCCTCCTAACTGGGTGACGAAAACATTCTAAACAGGCCAACAGAGGTCGTCTAACATAACGCCAAGTCATCTCGCGGGATACTGGGATAAACTTAACGGAGCTGAATAAAACCATGCCACACTTCGACTAATAAATAAATAAATAAAAATTCCTGTTAGTGCAGCACAGTCAGGTCAGGTATGTTTTTAGGTAACAAACAGAGAGGGGGTGGTATGGTCAAAGAGCTACCGTTCTACATCGAAACATTTATTATATAAGAATAATAGTTGCTTCTTATAACAGAAATATTGTTGTTTTGTTGTTGTTATTATTATTATTATTATTATTATTATTATTATTATTATTATTATTATTATTATTATTATTTATGTAGAACACATCATGCATTTTAACAGTTATAAATATATTTAACCTTAGTGCCAAATCTTTGAGAAGTTTTTACCACTGACTTGATGTGTTCATTCATTAGCCTCCTTTAATAAATATTACATAAACGACACACAGAAAACTTACACAGAACGTCACCATGTCAGTGGTTACCCTGCATGCTTTTCTTTGTTAATTATTTTTTTTTTTTTTTAATTGGTTTATTTTCAGGTTTAGATTAAGCGAAATAGCAACTAAGAGAACATTCTACATAAGTAATTCAAGTCATTTCAGCCACAGCTCGAACTTCTATCAAACTAACACCTTCTGAAAAGTGTGAGTGTATGTTTTTAAACTTTTACATGAATTTCAGTTTCTTAGTTCTCGGCCTGTCCCCTTTTTGCTTTAATGACAGGGTGCACTTGAGATAGAATGGACTTCACAAGATTGTGCAAAACCTTATGATCTATTTTAAATCAAATGCATCAAAGGACCTCCTGAATACTTGCTTCAATAGAAGACACAAGGCAGGACTAAAATTTGACCTTTTGGGCAAAGCACTTAACATAGTCACAAAGAGGCTTACATTTAAATAGGAAGATATAAATAGTGCAGAAGTTTAAATATACATTATTCAAGACATTGAACATTTACTTTCTTTGTTTAACACATTTCAAAACCTGATATTAATATTTAATTTTATTTTCCTTCTTCTTCTTCTGCATCTATCTATCTATCTATCTATCTATCTATCTATCTATCTATCTATCTATCTATCTATTTATTTATTTATTTATGATTATGATTATTATTATGATTATTATTATTATTATTATGATTATTAATAATAATAATAATAATAATAATAATCATAATCATAATCATAATAATAATCATAATAATTATTATTATTATTATTATTATTATTATTATTATTAATATTGATTTTATTATTATTATTATTATTATTATTACTACTACTAATTTTATTATTAATTAATTAATCATTTATTTATTTACAATAAAAAAAAAAGACAAATCCCATAGCTCCAGTCTGGTCTTACCGTATGTTATGACATGGTAATCACCCACAAGCATAAAGACACACTTTTCATTGTCACTGAGATAAGCCATATATATTAAATATTAATGCCACTCTATGTCTGTCCATATGTCTTGAAGAGGTAGCTTTCTCTCCATTCCATTTACCATCACGTAGTACCTTCGGTATGCAACCCCACCACCCTCTGCCCAATTTTTCCCAAGCATATTAGATGATATTACCTCTCAAGGATGTCCTCGATTCGGCTCTTTTCACCACAGGGACTGTAATCGGGGGAGATAATGAGACCTGATTTATATTTCAAAGGCTCTCCAGTGAGAGCTGAAGCTGATAAGGAGCCTCAATATAGAAGGCTGCTGGAATAGAGGGATCACAGGACAAACGGGGGTGGCTAGATTAAAGTAAAGATTATTTATAACTTTGTTTAAGATTATTATATCGTTTTGGTATTGAAATTGCCAACCGTGTCAGGACCAGTGATAATGATGAAGGGATGTTCCAGCAGGGCGGGTGATATTCTTATGTAATGGTGATAAGAGCTTGTACACAAGATAAATATATGCAATTTATGCTTTGAAAATAAGGGTAGAAAGAGTGAAATATAATTATGGTAAATCTTATTGGACATACACAGGATATCATTCATTCATTCAGTCACTCACTTGCTAAACTGCTTAACCCTCCGGTGGTCTCGGGGAGGCTGGGGCCTATCTCTCCCAACCGTGGGTGATGGCAGGGCACACCATGAACAGCTTGCCAGTCCATTACAGGGACAACACACAAACACACAACCATCCACACTCACACCATGGGGCAATTTAGTACAGCCAGTTAGCTTAACATGCATGTATTTGGGCTGTGGGAGAAAACCAGAGTACTCAGAGGAAACCCATGCAATCCAGGACCTTCCTGTTGTGAGGTGGACGTGCTAAACGTTACGCCACCTTGCTGCCCCACAGGATATTAGGATTTAAGGAAGTAAAAAATTTAGCCAGAGCTTACTAGCAGACCTAATTTGTTATGTGCTTGGGGTTAATAAGTGTCATATGTCTGCTAGTAAGCAGACATAAGTGTCATATGTCTGCTTGCTAGCAGACATATGACACTTATTAACCCCAAGCACATAACAAATTAGGTGCTCAGGAATGCTCATGTGTATTCATACATGTAATTAATCGAAGAGAAAGTGTGTTTTATTATATATATATATATATATATATATATATAAAAATGGGCACTAAAAATATATTTCAATATTAACTTCACACCTGTCATATTGAGCCTTATTTTCATGGACAAAGCAGGAAGCAAGGCATGTACGTTAAACTTACATGACAGGACTGCACTGCCATGAATAATACATTACAGCATATGAATGCATTAAACTTATCGCATGGCATATTTCATGTAATCCATACAAAATGCATCTACCACAG
>JAQMYF010000016.1:14633286-14648710 GCA_030014195.1 Neosilurus mollespiculum
CCATGATTGGCTGGTGATCGCTGTGAGTGACAGGGAAGTGAGCGTATGCCATCCCTCCCTCCCGTGAGAGTTTGGCCAATTAGCTCCCATGGACTCGCAGTCACGGATGGCTGTGGCATCAACCCGGATTCGAACTTGCCATCTCTGGGTTGATAGTCGCGCACCTTGTCAATGCGCCAGTATCTGCTGATTTAAACCAGTGTTACTCCCCAAGTACCTCTGGAGAATAATTGGGGACTCCAGTTTCCTCCCACAGTCCAAAGACATGCACAATAGGCTGATTGGCTGTTCCAAATCGCCCCTAGATGTGAGTGAGAGTGGTTGTATCAGTGTTGGCCCCACAATGGTCTGGCGAGCTGGTCAAGGTGTACATCGCCTTTGCCCAGAGTCGGCTGTGATAAGTATCAGCCTTCCAGCGATCCTAAGTAGGATTATTCAAGATTATTATTATTATTATTATTATTATTAGTAGTAGTAGTAGTAGTAGTAGTATTAAATAATTCGGGCGGTTCTCAATACAAACTGGGTCCTACTTCAGTATTAGTAAGTTGTTCCTAATGAAGTTGCCACTGAGTGTATGACACCATTAGCAAACTTAAAATAGCTATTTATTATTGCTGTCAGATATTACTTTCAAATATTACAATACATCCTGCAGGAATGGTCCTGATGTTGGACTATAAACTACACTATCCTGCCAAAAAAATCTAAGTTGCACACTGCAATATTTTGTTGAACCGCCTTAAGCTTTAATTACAGCATGCATTTACCGCGGCAATATTTCAATAAACATATGGGATGTGACAATTTTATTTCTGCCCAGAAATAAAAATAAATAGTACTTGTGGTGAGCATGGGAGAATCAAACCACTGTGTAAAGTCTTCTTCAGCAGTTCCCTAAGACTTTCAGTAGGGTTAAGGTCAGGACTCTGTGGAGCCAATTCATGTGTGAAAATGATTCCTCGTGCTCCCTGAACCACTCTTTTACTATCTGAACCCAAATTTTATATCCCTGTTATCAGGAAGGAAAAAGAACATTGATGGAATAACCTGGTCATTCAGTACATTTAGGTTGTCAGCTGCCTTCATTTTACTGCAATAACTTTGCTGAGCCTTGACCTTACCATCTGATGCAACCACAGATCATAACACCGCCTCCAGAGGCTTGTAGAGTGGTCATTATGCATGATGGGCTCATCGCTTCATGCACTTCTTCCCCTGACAAACCCATCTCTGTGGAGTAGCATGGACTCACAGATCACAGAATGAATAACTATTCCCACTCACATATACACCTCACAGCAATTCGGAACAGCTAATTAGCCCGATGCGCATGCCTTTGGACTGTGGGAGGAAACTGGAGTACCCAGAAGACCCCCACACAATCATGGAAGGAGCATACAAACTCCACGCCGAAACACCCAAGTTTGGGAATCAAACCCAGGACCTTCTTGCTGTGAGATGGACGTGCTGAGGAGGTGATCACACTACAGGTGCGATAGAAAAGAGACTGATGCAAACGGATTTTTTCGTGATTATTAATATATATATTTTTTTCAAATTTTGATATTCCCTGGCGAGCTGTCCAGGGTGTACTCTGCCCTCGCCCAGAGATGGGCGCCAGCCTCCCCGCGACCCGAATTAGGATTAAGCGGTTCAGTAAATGAATGAATGAATGAATGGCTTTTGAAATTCGCATCAAGATGTTTTGATCTCCACATGCAAGCAGATATTTTGTATATTTATATTGTGCAAAACTCACGCAACTGATTTGCGAGTAATTTGCAATTAGTTTGGGGATTTTGGTTAAAAAAAAAAAAAAAAAAAAAAAAGGTGACTCTCCTGTCGTAAATCAGTCTCATTTTCTCCCCTTTTCATTGTCCAACCATTTGCTTTTTATTCGTGCTTTATAAGCACGAACAAAATGCGAACAAAATACGAATGATGACAAATTTAAAGGTACACGGCGGATTCCAGCAAACCTTCAAGTTTCCGCGTGAAAGTCTCCAAAACGTTGTGACCTTCCCGCGACACGTGCGGACTGCTTGAGAAGAGTTTGGGACTATTCCGCGACGAGCCTTATTTTTCGACTTTTGTGAAAATTTCAAACACGTTTGAATTTCTTTGCGATGAGTTCACGGACCAGGCGACCAAACTGTAACGACGCGAATGTCATGAACATTTTGTGTGTGATCACCCCTTAACCACCAGGCCGCTGTGCCGCCCGTTATTACAATTATTTATCAATTTTTTTAATTTTTACTGGAATCTGAAACGTGCATATTGGATATTGAGATGGACAATTCACAACTCACTAAACTGTTGGTTAGACTGCTTTGCACTTTTACATACTGTATGTACATGCTTGCAAACTTACATTCACACGGTACATGCGGTACGTAAAAGTAAATGTATTATTAGTGGGATACAAATAGCAACCCAACTGTGAAATGGCCCAGAAAGCTATACAAACTGCCTGGAAGTGTAGCATGAACAGATTTTATTGATCTGAGCACCCAGAGGTTTAATTAGGAAGCGCAATCCGATGTCGATTCATTTTTGCAGCTTGAGACAATAAGCAAGGTTTACTTATTTATTTGTTTGTTTGTTTGTTTGTTTATTGATCGATTGATTGATTGATTGGTGGGAGGAACAGCATGGCACCGAGACCCAGACGCAGACATTCCAAGCACATACAGTCCATTCCATTTGAAGCCACTCTCTCTTTTTCCCTCATCACACTTAGTGTCTACAGGCTGTTATAAACAGTGCTGCTGAGCACGGCACATTTTAACTGCTGGTGGTCTGCACCGGTTCAAAAGTGCACAGTAGGTGTTTCACGCCTGCCCAGGTTCATTGATTTTTATGATAGAGGGAAGGCAGTAATTCATGAGATGTGCTACAGATGCACACCATCCAGACTGAAAAAGGGATAAGTGAATTTTCCCTTCCAGCAGCTGATGATGTCATTATAAGGATTCAAACCCCACTGAGCTTAATAAGGATGTCTGGAGCATATTTATACACAATAACTGCAGTAAGCAAGCACATATTTGTATGCAATCTGCATTCATACACTTCCTTGTAAGCAAAGGCTTGCTGTGCCTTTTAAAACAGGCCAGACTACGAGTCCTACTACCTCATTAAACTCATAGTCACTCGTAGTAGGTGAGTTAAGGTTACATGTTGAGTTATAAAGCAGCACGTTGTATGGAAATTAAAAATAACTAAATAAACAAATACAAAAATCAGCATCATTTTGCCATGCTAATCGCATACAGTAGGATGGGTGGCATGGCGGCACAGTGGTTGCACATCCACCTCACAGCAGCGAAGACCCTGAGTTCGAGTCCCAGGCTCGGTGTTCCTATGTAGAGTTTGCATGTCCTCCCTATGCTAGCGAGGATTTCCTCTGGGTTGCCTGGTTTCCTCCTACAGTCCAAAGGTATGCCGTATGGGACCAGTCAGCTGTTCCGAATTGTGTGGCTGTGAATGCATGTTTGTGCGTGTTGCCCTGCGATGGTCTTGCAAGTTGTCCAGGGTGCACCCTGCCGTCGCCCATTGCCGGCTGAGATAGGCTCCAGCCTCCCCGCGACCCTAATAGTTTTAGGATTAAGAGGTGCTGCCGTGAACAACTACTTTCCATATTAAAACAAAGTAAGTATCCAGGATACAATTAAGAAACATTAGCAAACTTTTATTTTGTTTATCCCCCACACACACACACACACACACACACACTCTTTTTGATTACTGTTGCATAAATTTGATTTGTCCTTTCATTTTCATGCTCTTCAGCAGCTTCCTCAAGCTTCTTCTACTCAGAGGAAGAAAGAAATCCACAAAAAAACATTCCGAATAACTCCGCATAATTTTCTCTCTCATTATTAGCACAGAGCACAATTGTTTCTTAGACTGATGGCAGTGTTTATATAAAAGAGAAGTCCTTTGTGTACATTGTGTACTTTTATTTCCCGTTGAATGTTACGCCAGCTTTCACATTCACGTGTCCTACTTCCTGCTCATCATTTTTGTCATTTGTCTCAGCTAGAGAAGCATCTTTTTTTCTTTTTTCTTTATGAAATCCTTCAAATTCTGACATGGATTTCCTACCTGCTGGCTTTAATTACATGCTGTGTGCTTGGATTGAGTCAGAGATTGAGCAGGTTATAGCCGGGAGGCCTGATCCACAGTCCAGGATGAAGTTCTAAGTTGAGATGGAGGAATAAACGAGAGGGCTGATTTTAAAATAAATTCGCTCAAATCAAAATCTGACATTTCTAGAATTTTTCTCCTTTATGCTACATGTATTTTGATTGGACAAAATGTGCTTAGCCTTTATAATTTGGTTTCTTATTATAGATTTTTGACAGGACAGGTTAAAGACAATACAGTAAAAGAACAAAATAAATAAATATATAAATAATAATGATAACAATAAAAAAAAAAAAAAAATCATTATAGTCATGATTAGAATTTATATGTGTGTTCTCATGGCGGCATGGCTGCACAGTGGTTAGCATGTTCGCCTCACAGCAAGGTCCGGCGTTCGATTCCCGGGCTCGGGGCGTTTCTGTGTGGTGTTTGCATGTAGTCCACGTGCTTACGTGGGTTTACTCCGGGTACTTCGGTTTCCTCACATAGTCCAAAAAAATGCAGTGTAGGCTGATTGGCAATTCCAAATTATTTTTTGCTTAGTAGATTTTTTTTTTTTTTTTTTCGTATTTTTAGGCATAGTCAGTGCTGATCAGCCTGGAAACTTGAGGTTATAATCTGTCATCATCTTATTAATATAAGTTTAATAGTATATTTTGTATTTTGAAGCTCATACTTACGTTCTAAAGATGCACCGTGTTCTTAAAGATGCAGAACACCACATTTTAATGGCTGTTTAAATCTAGACCTTGCTCACTATCCTCGACTCTACTTAACCCTGGAATCAAAGCAGACACGGTGCTCTGCCTTGAATTCCCAAACATATTAGCCGAGAAGTTGATTATGCCATGCAGTAGTCTCCTTAGGAATCACCAAGGTCATTAGGATTCTGGGTTTAAATTTAAATGTTGAGGTAAATAACTTACAACAGCACATAAATGAAAAAAAAAACAAAAAAAAAAACCAAGGTAACAAGGTAAAAACAAGGGAACTATTGGAAACTTTTGGAGAGAGAGAGAGAGAGAGAGAGAGAGAGAGAGAGAGAGAGAGAGAGAGAGAGATCATTTCCACTCCCGGAGAGATGAGTGAACTAGTGAAGTCCGGCTGTGTGAAAAATGTCAGCGTTAATGTGTAGCTGTGGTAACAATCGAGTTCTGGAACATGCAGAAATGCTGCAAGCATAAACAAAAGACATGGGGGAGGGAGGACGCAGAGAGTGAGATATTTGTCAAATTGTAAAAAAGACATCAATGTCCATTTGGAACATCTCTAAAATGAACAATAAGTAAAGGATACAGCGTGCATTGACCATTTCCAGGAAGGACAGGTGCTGTCTCATCTTTATTTGCTGTCTGACTCAAACCCTCATTTCAATGTTTTATTATTCTCTACCGATATTCCAGTTTTGAAATGCAAGCAATTAAATGAGCAAAATGCAAACAATGATGTACTGTACACGTATTCCTTTGGGTCACATAAAAACAAGAAGGGAGAATTGGCTCCAGGTTTTCCCCAGGTAAGAATTTAGACATGAATATTTCAGTATGCTCGGGCTTTTGCAGTCAGTGTTGCTCACCTACATACATCCGCCTCTCTCCCTCTCTCTCTCTCTCTCTCTCTCTCTCTCTCTCACACACACACACACACACACACACACACACACACACACACACACATCATTAAGCACTGGGGCTCATTAATCCTTCTGGGAAAGTTTTACAGTAAAATTTGCAAACCTAACATTATTTAGTGTATTACGTGGAATCAGTAGCAACAACAAAAATCGCCAGGGTGGTGACGAACATGGATTGAACAACAGTGGAACCATGTCCATATTTCAGCTTGTTTTTGGGTACAACAGACCTTGAGGTCACCATTGCCAAAAATGAAACTGAGCATTCAGATTGTTAGAAGCAAACAGTGCAAAAGCCAGCATCTGTGATGGTATGAGGCACATCAGTTCCCATGGTATGGGTGAGTTATATATGTGCGGATGTATCACTCACATGGAGGTATATTGGGATTTTAGAAAGACATATACTACCATCAAGGCAACATCACATAACAGAAAGTCCATGCTTATTTTAATGCCTGTCCTTATTTTGCACAAGCAACAACAGCATGGCCTCCTAGTGTGCATGTTTATACTGACCATAATCACCTGGTGATTATTTTCTGGCAGATGCTTAATGCTGTTAAAATGTTTATGGGATAGTTTCATAGCGGATAATTTTTAATAAATGTGGGTTACTGATGCCTTTTCTAGATGCCCAGTGTAATGAAGAGAAACAGTAGTATGAGAAGTTACAAACCCTCCGGGTGGTTCGTTCGGGAGGCAGGTGTTATGTTATGTTGTTCATGTTCTTTTTTCCTTATTAAACATATGTATGTTCTCCTGTTCCTGATTGGACAAGACATCATTGGGGGACTCCTCACTGAAGCTATTTGATCATTAGTGGGCTGTCTAGGATGCCCCGCCTTCTCCCTCTAAAGTGGGGAATCTGGACCAATGAAGTGAAGAGAGCAAGTTCGATGTGTAAATCTGGTTGAGAAAGTTTTAGGACTTTATCTGAGCACTGTTTGGGAGTTTTAAAACAAGTCACATTCCTGGCTGTTTGCAGCATTGTCAGAACTTCATAGTTTGTTTAGAGTTGCAAGGTGTAGTAGCATGGGTGGCATGTATGTTTTGTTTGGTAGCCTATTTAGAACAAGAAAAAAAGAAAAGAAAAGAAAAGAAAAAGAAACAATGTCACCTTTTTAAATTTTTGAGCTAGGTATACAAGTCTATTTAAATAGGAACAGGTTAAGTGGTGTTTTGTTATATATTTGGTTCTGTGCTTTGAACCAAGCTAATATAGCACTTTTTTTTTTTTTTTTTTTTTTTTTAAACATACAAATAAATTCAAACCCATGTTGCAGTTTTCTTGAACTCTGTATCTGTTAAATGAGCATTCTAAAGCTAAAGCCTAAAGGTTGACCCCTATGAGGCCTGCCCAACCCAACCTATTAACCCAGGTGAATATGAATAGCATATACTGAGTAAATACTGACATTTTCGACTTGTAATCAACAGTGTTTTGTCTGCATTAACGAAACCATGCCCAATAAGCCAAGTGATATTTATAGTTAGTCTTAAGAATCCAAAAATGATTCAGTGTCCTTTCCACGCAGGTCTGGAAATAAATAATTAATAAATAGTAACTAATGACTTAATGAATATCTTCTTGGTGGTTAATTCAAATAATTGGTAAAGTAAGGGTTGATTGTCTTCCAAGACTTATACCTAGAGTCCAGAGTTCAGGCAATTACCATAATAATACACTAATGTAATTTAATTTATGCTAATTCGATTTATGAGGGGAGCAGTGGTGGTTCAGTGGTTAAGCTTGAAGCTTGAGAGTTTAAATCCCAGCAGCACTCAGCTGCCAGTGCTGGGTACTTGAGGCAGGCCTTAAACTCTCAAATACTGCAGAGGAGTACCGTGCCATGGCTGACCTTTTGTTCTGAACTGAGCTTTATTCCAAGCTCTGATATCTGAAGAAATACTTTTGTTGCACACGTGTGAATATAACAAAAAATAAATGTGTTTTTCCAACCCCTTTCTAATTTACGTGGAGTTATTTTAGAAGAAAATGTGTTATTACGGTTGTTTACTGTTGAGTGGTCATTCAAGAAAAAAAAAAAATATGTTAATTACTTTGTTAGCACTACTTATGGGTTGTGGTTCATTAATATAAAATAATACACACTTTTTAATAATGAGAGGGGCCTTAAGTGTTACAAAATGTGCACTTATAAGAAATTAATATGGAGAGAAAGCACTAAAGGAAAGCCCCACTGTGAAACATTTTTGTTGAACTTAGTAATTCTAGTAAAATTAGGGATGTAGTTGTCTGCTGCTCTCGAGTCACAGGAAGACATCACTAATGCAGCTACAATGGCGTTTAATAGGACATGATTTTGACAATTCAAATACGATTTCAACTTTCTTTCCTTTTTCTTTTCTTTTTTCTTTCCTTTTTTTTTTTTCTTTTGTGAGCCAAAGCTGAGAAGCCCAGGCCAAAGAGTGGCATTAATGCACTAGTACAGTCTGCAATCTCTGTTTAAAAAAAATAAACAACAACAACAACAACAACAACAACAACTAAGAGGTGTAAAGGTTGAATTTTTCCTTCTTAAAACCAACTGAACAAAAACCTCTTTTCATGCACACCATTTTCGAGATAAAGCTCAATGCCACCTTAATGAGAAATTCAGCCTGGATACAGTGAGAAAATGCAGCTATAAAATTCAGTCGATCTGAAGCAAAGGGTGATCAACAAGATGACAGGTATGGTGCTACGTCAGTGACTGCCTCCTGCAGTAGCATGAAAGTTGAAACTTTGGAACCTGATCTGACAGAGGAAATGGCTACTAGTTCGAGTATGCTGTCAAATGGCAGTGTGGGTAATGTAGGAAAACATTAACTAAGATGAAAATGGATTAACATGTAGAAGAAAGGTGGTTTAATAATATGCAAGTCATTTGTTCAGGGGTGGGCAGCGGTGGTAGGGTGCTGGATTACTGATCTGAAGGTCGGGGGTTCGAGCCCCACTATCACCGGGTTTTCACTGCTGTCCCCCCAGTGCAGCTAACTGGGTAATGAAAGGCAAGCCATGTCTCTCACTGTCTGTGGTGAGAGGCATGTAAAAGAACCATTGCTGATTTCTGTAAAGAGTAGGCTGCACTGCCGTCAGCGTGGGCCGTGGTGGCCTAGTGGTTAAGGGGATGGGTTACTGATCCCATACTGATCCCTGAATCCTTAATTAAAAGCCATTAACAAGCAATTACAGAAATATTATGAGGGAAAAAAAAGTCCCAATTGGTCAGTGGTTCGATCCCCACTATCACCACTGTTGGGCCCTTGAGCAAGGCCCTTAACCCTCAATTGCTCAGTTGTATGAAAAATGAGAATTGTAAGTCGCTCTGGATAAGAGTGTCTGCCAAATGCTGTAAATGTAAATGTAAATATGTTTCTGCCCTGCGATGGCCTGGCGAGCTGTCCAGGGTATACTCTGCCCTCGCCCAGAGCCTCCCCGGAACCCTAATTAGGATTAAACAGTTCAGAAAATTAATGAATGAATTAGTCATTCAGAGTGCATTTTTTTTTTTCCTTTAAAGCTTGCTTTATAAACATTACTTAACATGTGCTTTGATACAAAACAGGGAAAGAGAACCAATTAAAAACAAGCAAGTAAATAAAACAACATTGAATGGTACTCAGACAAATTGCCTATTGTAACAACTGTTTTAAATCCTTAATTGAAAGCCATTAACAAGCAATTACAGAAATATTATGGGGGAAAAAAAGCCTGACTTAATAATACAGTAAAACTAACAGATAAAAGCTCTGCTCTCTTCTCAGTCTACAGTGATCTGACAGTGGTTCCAGTTCCCTCATCCTGGTCCTTTACTTCATTTAAGTACATTTTCTTTTCCATCTGATATAAAGTGATTATGCAGTTATGAGTCCCAGTTGTGATGTCCTGTCCTATCATAATGTGAACCGATCTAAATTTATATACACGGTCATTATACATATTCAGAGGTCCAGAAGATCTATCTGGCTGTAGAGTTTGGCTCCAACCGTAATCATACCCACCGGACAATCTGATCATCTAATCAAGACATTTGACTTTAAAATGAAGATTTAACGTGTTGTTTAGATCTGTAAAGTGCACAACATTATGGTTGGCCTTGGGATGGTATGGCAAGCTATTCAGGGTGTACCATGCCTTCGTCCCATGATGGCTGAGATAGGCTTCAGCTCCCCCCAGTGACCCTAATAGGATTGATGAGTGAGTCTTGTGCGATCTTTTCAGGTTGTCTGAAATTGTGTCCTTCATTACAAGCTTTTGGAAGCAAACCAGTAGCATGGCGATCCCAAAGTGGGTTATGCTCATGCTTTTGTTGTCCCATGTACCCAGACAATCATAAAATGATGATGATGATGATGTTTACGAATAATTCATTCATTTTTCTGAACCGCTTAATCCTAGTTAGGGTCGTGGGGGGCTGGCGCCCATCTCAGCTGACTCTGGGCGAGCGCAGAGTACACCCTGGACAGCTCGCCAGGCCATCGCAGGGCAAAAACACGCTGACGGCTATGCAGCTACTCTTGATGACAATCAGCAATGGTTATTTTTACATTCCTCTCACCACAGACAGTGAGAGACATGGCCGGCCTTTGATAACCCAGTTAGCTGCACTGGAGGGTTTACTAATAATATTTTTTTAAAATAATAATGATACTACTACTACTACTACTAATAATAATAATAATAATTATTATTATTATTATTATTATTATTTTAACAATAATAAATATTATTGTTTTGTTATTGTTATTGTTATTGTCATTATTGTTATTATTATTATTATTATTAGTAGTAGTAGTAGTATTACCCCTTTTAAATTCAATTTGTCATTCCAAAATTGTTGTACCTTGCAGTAATATAATCAGCCGTCCTAGGAGGCCCCCTTTGTTGCCATTTTTCGGCTCTTCCTCCCCTGTTGTGGCACCCCTGCTTAAGGTCTCTGTTCCATGCAATCCTCATAATCTCAATCCTTATTATTTTAACTCATTCCAGTATTTATATTATAATATAAATCAGACAGCGTTGGCACAGTCGATTACATTATACTTTAATATCTCTGTGCATATTCATGACATAATGATACAACGATGTCCGAAACACACAGCAGCTCTCGTAGACCAGGGCTAGATATCAGATATTTATAAACAGATTGTTTTAAAAACACTTCTCAACCCTCTTTTTTTCTATTAATAAGGCTCCACACAGCTCTGTTTAATAGGATTGGATAGGACAATACGAATTGTGCAATACGGAATTTCCCCCCATGTCATTTTGTAAAGATCACATCAGAATTTCATCAGCGGGGACCAATCTGCAGGCTGTGAGCTCTCTGCAGTTGATTACTGGACTGCAGCAAACATATCAATGAGAAGAGATATGCCCTTGCTTTGGCAGTGCTTTGCCTCCAGATTAATACCTCATGTCAATCTCTGATATAGATCACCTATTCAGACTGAATAATCCAGGAAAGTAAATACATCATTCTCTCTTTCTGGTGTGTGTGTGTGTGTGTGTGTGTGTGTGTGTGTGAGTTCTGTGATGATGATTTTGGCTGTGACATTTTTCCTTTTTTTTTCTTTTTTTTTTTTTTTAACTAGGAACATTCATTTTAAGGAAAGAAAAGAAGAAAAAAAACCCTGTACTTTTCAATTGCATTCAATTTTTTGCCACTTCAGTCTACAACGATTTGAAATTGAATTAGGAGAACGTGTGTTACGAATAAATGAGCAAGGCAGTTTAGGGTGGATACCCACTGGATGCCACTGTGGCTATATTCGGGAAAACACCTGGAAATTAACTAAATGGGTGATTTTCTATGAGGAAAAAAATATATAAAAGTATATAAAAGGGGGAGGGTGGATGGTATTTCATGGGGCACCACGTATGTGCAATGCACAATTTCTGCAGGACCTAGGGAAGCCCACATAGGTATTTTGGTATGACCAGTGCATACTACTCTTGATTAAGGTGTCTTTAAATTTTGTAGCCTTTACGTCTATTTCTTAAAATTTATGAGGAGTTGAAGGTGTCCATTTATGCTGCCCATATTTTTACTAAAATACATTTGTTGGATTATAGCATATGTGTTTTATTAGGGCCCTGCTATGCAAAGTCTTTCTATTTGTCCCGGCTGTAACTTCCAAATCGTTGAAGGCACCTGCCTCATATTTGGGAGATATGTGAAGGGTGGTAAGGTGTCACGTCATGTACCAACATTAGGTCACTGTGACCTTGACGTTTGATCTTACTTAATGTACTTAATGTAGCCTCAATACAACAAACTAGGCATGCTTAAACATCTTGGGATAGGGGAGTGTCATGTACCAAGATTAAGTCACTGTGACCTTGACCTTTGACCCCACTTAAAAGAAAATGAAATTCTGAGGATGAACGGAACCATTCAATCATAATGTGTCAGTCAGATCCTTATACTTGCTCATTTTTCCTGCTTCCAACACAACAAATTTGAGAACTGACTGTTCACTTTCTGCCGCTCCTTGGGAGGTGCCACTGTAATGGCTAATCAGTGGTCATAATATTTTTAAAGTTATGGCTTTTTCCATAAGTATGTAGACACTGTAGGTTATAAATGTAATAAATGCTGGGTGTGTTTTATTAGAGTAGGAATGAGATCTTTGCACATACGGAGTAAACATATTTTAAATTATACCACCTTACTTGTTGCTGGGATATACACACAAAAGAGAAACATATTACATTAGAAAGTGATTTCCTTAAGCTGCTACACACATATATGTCATGGCTTGGCCAGTGGTGGCCCGGTGGTAGGGCGCTGGATTACTGATCCCAAGGTCAGGGGTTCAAGCCCTACTATCAACGAGATGTCACTGCTCTCCCCGAAGTGCAGCTAACTGGGTAATCAAAGGCTGGCCATGTCTCTCACTGTCTGTGAACCATTGCTGTCTTTCGTCGAGAGTAGGCTGCATTGCCGTCAGCATGTTTCTACCCTGCGATGGCGAGTGTACTCTGCCCTCGCCCAGAGTCGGCTGACATGGGCGCCAGTCTTCCCCGTGACCTTAATTAGGGTTAAGCAATTCAGAAAATCAGTGAATGAATACACAAGCCCCAAAACACAAGCAAGCACCTGAAGAAGAGCATTGGATCCTACCTTGAGATGAAAAATATTTGTTATGGGTTCCATTATTGTTGTGAATTTTCTTTTGTTCTTTAAGAATTCTTACCTTATTGAAAAGAAACATTAATCAAGTTTTCATTATTTCTGTACAATGATGCTGAATAGACGCTACAGCTCGCTGCGTGAGATACACCGGAGAGCAGCTTCCAATGAACACTTGGATTTGTTTTTTTTTTTTTGTTTTGTTTTTTTTCATCTGTAAACACAGCTAATCTCTCTCCAGGCTGTGCCCTCACACTTTTTATCTATTTATAGTGCCCCCATGCCCTCCTCAGTGGAAAAACTCAGTTTGAAAAGTTGGTATGATCCCAGAAGCATAGTGTGCTGTTGGGTGTGTCAGACGCATCTGTTTCATTTGAAGGGTAAATAAACCATTGTAATGGCAATGTGGTTTATCCCAAAATGAAGCATTTGCATAGACTACACACATGCCACACGCTCACAATAACTGGTGTGCATTTCTTAATTCATGTGATTTTTTTATTTTTTTATTTTTTTTCCTGCAAACACAATGAACATCTGATTGATGAGGCCTGAATATTTAAATCACCTAAACCTAACCAGTATGTCATTAACCTTTAAGTGGATGCAAATGGATTTTAGAGGATACATATTAATAACAGTTCTTCAGTTCTGATGCTAATTTTTATTTATTAGTTAAGCTTTCTTCAGTGCAACACTATTAATAAGAACATAATTCTCCAACCCCCAGTGTGTATTCAACCCAGTAGCTAAGATTAAAGTATATCCTTAACGTTCATCTAATATCATGAAGTTTGCCTTGGGGCTTCTGCATTTTCATTTGCATGCTTATAGACTGTGGAGTTAACTTAAGAAAGTTTAACCCATATGTTTTGTTCAGGTCAAAATGATTTGACACTTAAAAAAGTTTGCATGAAAGGTTCTCTCATGCAGAGTAGTTTCAGTAATGGAGAGGAAAAGTCATTCTGAAGGAGTATATTACATTCAATCTGTTCTTTATTGTTAATATTATTTGGGAAAAAAAAGAAGAAGAAGAATTGAATGATTTTTGAAATGACTTGCACCACCCAAGAGATGCTGCAGTGATAATTTCATGACTGCTATTCTCTACAGGCGAGTCTATGTGTGGTGAAGAAGTAAACAAAAATCACACAAAAATCACACAGACTTGAATCACACAGGTTGATTTTTTTTTTTTTTTTTTTTACTTACATCATGTATTACAACTACTTTAGACTCAAATATATACTGTATACAGACAGTGGATATAAACTCTTTTAATAGGATCTACACGCCCTATTAAAATGGCAGGTGCTTATTTTTTTTTTTTTTTTTTTTTTGTATTTAAAAATGAGACCAAAACCAAACAACACAATTCAATGTGCAATCTAAAAAACAAACAAACAAAAAAAAATATCACATTTAAACTCAAGTAGTTGTCAGTACAGACCTGTCCAGATATTCAAGTTATATTTTTCCGACTTTACCTTAGTTTCATTATACAACATGGTTCATAAACAGCTTACAAAGTATCCAATGAATATCATTGTTGAAAAGAATCAAGAACACGGGTCTAAAAGGCTTTACAAGGCATTACATACCATGGAACACAGTCAAGACAGTGTCATCAACAGTGGAGAAAATATGGCATAATACAAAGGAGTGGATTTCTACAAAATTGATTAAGTACAAGAAGAAATCTGGTCCTGCCAAGAGACCAACAATAAAACTAAATGAGATTCAGGAATTTCTGGCAAGCACTAGTTGTGTACTGCATGTGACAAGAATCTCACATATTCTTTGTATATCTGGAAAGAGTTTTCTTATGACATAAAAACATCCGAGTTTGAACAATGTTTACAGAAGCTTTTATTAATTTACCTTAAATTATATTGAAAAATCTGTTATAGTTTGATGAGACATAATCTAAACTTGTTGAGTGTAATTTCCTTTTTGTTTGGCACAAAAACACCAAGGCACATCACCAGAATAACATCACACCCATAGTGAAGCATGATGGTGGCAGCATCGTGCTTTGGGGATTTATTTTTTATATTGATTTGATTTTTTCAAGCTGGAACCTGAAGAGACCTGAAAAGGGCTGTGCACAAGATATTTCCTCATACAATCTGACAGATTTGATGTGATTTTGAAAGGAAGAGTGAGCAAAAAGAAAGAAAGGGGAAAAAAAGTCATGCTCCACCCAAAAATAAATAAATAAACAGATTAATAAATAAATAAATAAATAGATAAATAAATAAATAAATAAATACATACATACATACATACATGCATACATACATAAATACATAAATACATAACTAACTAACTAACTAACTAACTGATGGGTGCATATTTCAACCAGGTTTCTTTCTTCTTCTTCTTCTTCTTCTTCTTCTCATAATTATTAATATTATTATTCATTCATTCATTCATTCATTTTCTGAACCGCTTATTCCTAATTAGGGTCACGGGGAGGCTGGCGCCCATCTCA
>JAQMYF010000016.1:14651502-14663324 GCA_030014195.1 Neosilurus mollespiculum
ATATATAGATATATATATATATATATATATATATATATATATATATATAATTGCATGTCATTTTTGAAATGGTGAAGTCTCCTGTGTAGAGATGTGTATTTAGACTTTATAAGAGGAGTCTGGATCAATGATCTGTAACAGCCGGAGAGCCACTAAACTTAATTTTCCAACATGGGGAAGTCTTGAAGATAGGGCAGTTTTATTTTCTCTGGAACATTTCAAGCTGTATTATTTTCTTTTACCTTATTAATCTCAAGAGAGTTACAAAAAGAAAATAGATCCTGGTGAGGCAAGGGCTGCTTGTGATTTTTTATTGTGTAAAAGGTCTTTAAATTACGAAATAGTGTTTGTAACCTGATGTGGTTTAAGAGGAATAAAAGACATTTTTCATACTTATAAAGTAAATTTTTTTAAAAACATGGTCACGTCTTTTTACTGTCTAAATGTTTATGTAACTTTCAAAATAATGTGAACTGGTGTAGCGGCACAGTGGCGTAGTGGTTATCATGTCCAACTTACTGCAAGAAAGGTCCTCGGTTCGAGTCCTGGGCTCCACACAGGTGTTTCTGTGTGGAGGTTTGCATGTTCTCACCGTGATTGCGTGGGTTTTCTCCGGGTACTCCGGTTTCCTCTCACAGTCCAAATACACACACGTTAGGCTAATTGGCTGTTCCAAATTGCCCCTAGGTGTGAGTATGAATGGTTGTATGTGTGTTGGCCCTGCAATGGTCTGGCGAGCTGTTCATCCCCTGTCCACCCTGTCCACAAAGTACACACCTAACCTCTTAGTGATGATGTGAAGTTGAGGTCACCTTCCCCAGCGAAGGACGAACATCATTTAATCTGAAGGCATATTGGTAAATTAGTAATTCAAATTCCGTACCTCATTCTCCTAACTGAGTTCTCATGGGCGAAACACTGACATTACAGCACTATGCATTGGAGATGAATGGGACCTCATGAATAAGCTCCCTCGAGGAGGACACCTATCAGCTTAAGGGATACTTGTTAACCCTTGTTGAAACAAGCAGAGGTAATCACTTCTCAGGAAATACCATTTGTTCCTTAATAAAACATTTCAGCTTCACTGAGAAGGAGTAATCTAAATTCATACTTATTCTCCGTTTTTTTTGCAATCATTCTTTTTCACTGTCCAAAATTATGTCATTGCAGTAGCATCTGTTATAAGGTGAGTTGTGCGAGGCAGCAGGGAAACAGTCAGTTCTTGAAGTTGACTTGCTGGAAGCACATAAAATGGCCAAGGATCTGAGTAACTTTGACACAGGCCAAATTATTATGGCAAGATGACTGTCAGAGCATCTCCAAAACCACTAGAAGTAGTGGATGGAAGGAAAAACTGAACTAGGCACATATTCACGGGCATCTAGGGCTCATTAGTGCACATGGGGAATGAAGGGATAGCCAGTTCAGTCTTCCAAACTCACCCGTTACACATGAACATGTGTATATTTTCATTATCATGTGGTTTTTACTTATATTTTCCAAGCTTAGTTTCTCCCAAATAAATTGTCCTTGAAAGATTTTCATATGAGAGCCACTGGATCTTACACTTTTGCCAAACGTTTTCCTGATCTCACTACACAAGACCTACACAAAAATAATATTGTTATGGCTGATCAGTGTTTAAATAAATATAGCTAATTTGTGATGCAATGTCTTTTTTGAGGAAAATTCAGTGTCGGCATGATCTATAATTAAATAATATGGCTTCATCCCTACCATCTAAACTTTTACTATTTGACGTTTTACACCAACCATCAAGGAGACTCCTGCCGTGAGGCTGATCTAGTCACTGATGCGTCATGATGAAAACTACTTTCTGCAAGATGTAAGGCAATTAATTGGATATCTTGGAAGTGAGAACCAGCTCTCCAGCTTTTTTTCTTTTTTTTTTTTTCTGTGAAGGGGAAAAGGAGATTAGGCCTCCATTAACTTCCTTTAAGCAAAATTTCATTACTCACACGACGAGGGCAGGCGAAGCAGGGATCAGATGATGGATGTCAGCAGAAATGAATGTTGGAGAGTTAGATTCAACACGGATAGAGGTGAGGCTTAAAGCATGCCTCTCTCCAGGAGTATTTAAAGCCCATCAGTAGATGACAAGGCTGATATTCCTGTTTCATCCATCCATCAATCCTCTATCCGGCCTTTTTTGAAAAGGAGAGAAGGACACTGCTGGAGAAATGTAACAAAGGACAAACGATTCCCTTAGACCTCGCTTGCTTTTATCCATTTGCCAGACAGTTCAAAGGGGAAAAAATTGTATAGTAGTATAATAATAGTATGGTGATGGCGGGGTACACCTTGAACAGCTCACCAGACCATCACAGGGCAACACATACACAATCATTCACACTCACATCCACACCCAGGACAGCCAATTATCCTAATATGTATGCTTTTGGACTGGTGGAGGAAACCGGAGTACACAAAGGCATGTAAGCACAGGGAGAACATGCAAACTCCGCACAGAAATGCCTGAACCCATGACTTGAACCCAGGGCCTTATTGCTGTGTCGCCCAGGCTAAACTCAAATAAAATACTAAAATACTAATTTGACATTTCCACCAAAAAAAACTCTTCCAGGCAGATATATTAAAGTGTTTAAAAATGAACTATGATAATACACTTCCTTACTGCTTTTTCATCAGGGTCACAGGGAGACTGGAGCTTTGGATCACAAGTGGGGTACAGACTGGGCAGGCTGCCAATCATTCAAATGACCATTCACACCCATGGGAAATTTAGCATAGCCAGTTAGCCTAATGTGTTTGTCATTGGCCTGTTGGTTACCTGTTGTGTGGCATAACGGGAATTAAGACAGACCTGGCCTCTTTTCCCTACAACAGACATACTGTTCACATATAGTATGTGAACCCAAACAAGACCTTTCAGGACCACATCACCCAAACGTCCGTCAGACCTACTTCCACCTTCTGTGGTTCTGAGACTGAAGGATGTTTGCTGAAGTCCTGCAATGAGAAACATTACTGTTCAGCCTAAAATTCATTCATTGGATCTTGTAGGGGATAATTAAAAAATAACAACTTAAATCCCAGGACTTATTATTTATTTCATTTGTTTATTTATTTATTTTTCATGTCTGCCACCGTACATCATTTGTACGGATTAGTTCTTTATATTTTAAAATTCCTTCTTGCTTTTATGTTAACTTGTTTTGCAGTTTAAACAAATCTGGTTTGTAGTCCAGGTAATTTGATAAATCTGAGTCATCCGGTCGGAAAATTAGCTTGTTCTCAACTTAAGTTGCTGACTCTAAATAATAAAAATGATTATGCATCTGAAATACATTCTTCTTATTACTTCTCCATTATTAAAAAGGTTGATTGTCATGCCTCATACACAGATATGTTGTAGTGTGCTCACTGTTTACGTGTGTGTGTGTGTGTGTGTGTGTGTGTGTGTGTGTGCTCACTTTGGATGGGTTAAATGCAGAGGCAATAATTTCCATTTAGCAAAATCAAAAAAAGCAGACGCAAAACTAGATGGACACACTTTCACCAGGTGTAGTTTACACTTTAAACAGTATCACTTCAGAACTTCAGAAGTTATGATGGTCTCCATATCAAACACCACATCCGATTTTGACATTTTTGTCACGTTAATGTAAAAAAAAAATTAATAATAAACAAATAAACAAATAAATAAATAAATAATGATAACAATTAAAAAAAAAAAAAAGCTATGGCAAATATAAATAAGTATATCTAGATTTACAAGTAATTACATGGGGAACACTCAGACCATTATGCTTAATAATTGTTCCTGCTGTAAACACATCAACTTCAAGAACTGACTGTTCACTTCCTGCTTAATGCATCCCACTTGTTGGCAGGTGCCACTAACAAGATAATTAGTGTTATTCACTTCACCTGTCAGTAGTCTTACTTAATGTTCTTAATGTTATGGCTGATTGGTGCACATGTAACCACCTAAAATTAGTTTGTTAGTTGATTTAACAATATAACACCATAGCCTAAATAATAAAAACAAGCCATGCCTTTATTTTGCAGTCGTGTAAATCTAGTATTAATTCTAGTGTCCTCATACAATTTAAAGAATTTATGTACTCGATCGTAGGTTGACAAGATGCAAATTAATAGAGTTAATTTCATAACCTTGACAATACGCACCATCTGATTGAGTTAACGATAAATCGCGGGTCCGGACCAGTGCCCATCCATTACCTTGTTCCACTCTGTATTGCTATCTTTTTTTGCATCTGATGTTCTCTCATAAAGAAAATATAAAAGTATAAAAAATATGCCGGAAGATATTAAGAGTTTACATATTCGCAAAGTTCTTGCTGCCCGTCAGAAAGCTCTTCTTCGTCATTTACATACGCGGCTTTTTGGCAGACGCCCTTATCGACTTAGGAGCGACTTACCTTATATCATTTTCATTGCAACTGAGCTGTTGAGGGTTAGGGCCATTGCTCAAGGGCTCAACAGTGGTAGCCTGGTGGTACTGTGGCTTGAACTCCTGACCTTCGGGATCAGTAATTCAGAGCTCTCACCACTGAGCCACCACTGCCCAACTCTGTCATGGAAAGGGGAAAAAAAGCCAGAAGCTACTAACGCCCTCATAAACAAGAATGTGGATGTTCAGACACAAGCAAGTAAAAGTGTCTGAAGTTAATTAAAAAAGGCCAGAATTTAAAAATGTTATATAATATACGAATTATCAACTTTATTTGCTTGATCTGTACTGAAAGAAATATCTCAGCTTTTTGCACAGACTTTGCCTTCGGCCTTGGGCTCACATTTCTCTGTACTGGCCTGGCACTCAGTTAATAGGTAGATTTTATGAATAGTTCTACAACTAAAGCCTTTATTTTCAACCACAAAACACAAGCTAGGCTACACTAGCTGTCTTTCTCTTGCCATTCATCACCATGCATTGAAAGCACCTTACCGTGCAGTTCTGTGCCAATCTATTTCTGACATGCCAAACCAGCAGAAGAAAAAAAGTCTTAACATACTTCATCACAGACTGCTTTAAACTTGATTTCTACTTGTGTGGAGTTTGCGTGTTCTTCCCATGCTTGCGGACTCCTCCCACAGTCCAAAAACTTGCATGCTGGGCAAGTTAGAGTGCCCCAAATTGACTCCAGGTGTGAGTGTGAATAGTTGTGTGTGGGCCCTGTGATGGTCTGGTTAGCTTTTCATGGTGTACCCCGCCTTTCCCCAGTGTCAGCTGAGATAGGCTCCAGCTTCCCCGCAACCCTAACAGTATTTACTTTTCTCAGCAAATCAGCATGTGAGTGAGTGTTGCACATTTGATTAATTCATGTTTAACATGTTCTTCCTGATATTTGGAGGTAAGGGCGAAGCTCCTGCACCGCTAATGTACGAGCCACCACTGGTTTGTTCTGGTGTAGATCTCTCGAACAGCATCAGTAATGCAGTGCAACAACATCAATCCACGAGAGTAATGGCAGGCACCTGGGGCTTAGAAATTTGAAGTAATCTCGACTGAAATTGTAAATTAGTGTTATAATAAATGCATTTGATTAATATACATTCGGTAGTGGTCGGTGCAGAAGATGTGAACTCATAGGGAAACAGCTGTGGTGTCTCATTTATAAAACTGGATATGACAGAATTTATTTGGAAATCATTTGCAGGAGCATTTACACAAGAAACATATGCTGCACAAGCTGGATTACTGAAAACTGTGGTGCACATCAGGCTCAAGAGATGCTCTCTTACCGTTTAGCCATCATTCTGCCATCAAAGAGAGCTTTGTGCATGGAAGAGTAGTATGGGTGTCACTAATGGGCATTTTTATTTGTACCAAAAACCGTCTTCCATTGATTCCTTTTCCACACCGCTCCATCCTACCAGGGTCATCGGAAGGCTGGAGCCTTGCTCAGCCGACTCTGGGTGAAGGTACACCCTGAATAGCTCACCAGTCCATTGCAGTGCCTACACAGACAACTATTCACACTCACATTTAGGGGCAGCCATTTAGCCTAATGTGGATGTCGGTGGACTATCAGAGGAAAGTGGAGTACCCAGAGGAAACCCACTCAAGCACAAGAAGAACGTGCACAGAAAAACATCCTCATTGTTTTATCAGCATCTCAAACCCTGGACCTTCTAGCTGAGAGGCAGACGGGATAACCACTATGCCACCGTGCCAACATACATTAAACATGTTTGATAATTCACTGGTGATTGGCGTTTTTCAACCTGCACACATTATTACTAAAAAAAATAAAAAATAAAAAATGAAAAAGAAATAAATAGGTTGTATGAGGGCTGGCCCTGCAATGGCCAGGCGAGCTGTTCAGGATTTACCCTGCCTTCGCCCAGAGTCAGCTGAGATGGGAGTCGGCCTCCCGGTGACCCTAATTAGGATTAAGCGGCTAAGAAAATTATTAAATGAATAAATGAATGAATAAATAAATCTTGGGGGTAATTGAATGTTTGATTTCAAAACATGAAACATTTATGAATTTATTTTGATTTATTTTATTTATTTATTTATTTATTTTTGCACAATAAGTTCCTAATGTAAGAAAAATTGAAAATCTCCAGTTCTATGTCTCCATACACATTATTCATCACACACATCCACACAGAAGCATCGCTTATGCTGTGACAAATTTTTTAGCAAGCCACCATCACCAACCTAATCTTTTTATTCAATAATGCTAACTTATTTATTTAATCTGGGTGGTGAGTAATTCTGTTGTAAAGATACTTCTCGATGCCAAAGACAAACTGATAATGGTACATTCCTCTCTTCAAGGCCAAAGGCAGAGTGGCAAAGATAAGTTGAAAGCATAAGTCAGACTTGTCTCTCTTCCGTACACACAGACACCCACACAATTGTATCCAGCTACATGCTAAGCAATGCCAGCTCTTCTACCTCCTACAAATCTGATATGTGCTTTCAGCCTCCCCCTCACCTCTATCTACAGTAATGGCTGCAACAATAAGGCTGTAGCTGCCATCCCAATCCACGTCTGTCAACCTAAATAAGAAGAATTTACATTTATAGGATGGGGAACTACATATTTTACTGACAGTTTCCCCCATCTGGTCTCTCCCTACCTGAGTGTGACAGTTATGCAGTTGCTAATCGGTGTATCCTCTCTCTGCTTAAATGAAACATGCAGGAACCTAAAGAGCAGCAATAATAAAGAATCAGGCTTTAACGATTACACTGTTACTGTAAACTAACACACTAAGGCTGAGACTTAAAGATGATTAATCATACAAGCTCAAGAACAATTCAATGTACACTCAAAGCTAGATTTAGCAGATCAATAACGCCTAAAGCGGAATAAAAGGAAAGCCTTCAAATATGTATGTTTTCATTATCAGGTGGTTTTAACTTACATCTACAAAGATGCAAGTTGCTAAACTGTATTTGATAGTTTTATTGGCCTGTTTGTTAAGGAGGAGGCATGATGGTGTTACGGTTAGCACATCCACCTCAGAGCAAGCAGCTCCTGGGTTTCGGGTCCCGGGCTCGGGCGTTTCTATGTGGGGTTTGTATGTTCTCCCTGTACTTGTGTGGGTTCTTTCCAGGTACACTGGTTTCCAGAGCACAAAGTAGTTTAACTGACTGTTTCAAATTGCCCCTAGATATGAATGTAAGTGTGAATGGATTTGTGTGGGGTGGGGTTGGCCCTGCAATGGTCTGGCGAGCTGTTCAGGATGCCCAGTTTTAGATGAGATAGGCTTCAGCACCCCCACAAACCTAATAGGATTAACCAAATGAGTAAATAACTTTAAAAAGTGTTTTTTAAGGCTGCCATTTGTATTGTGTTTTACTCTCGTGAGAGTGAGAAATCACTAGAATACAGTGTAGACATGTCAGTTCCATGAAGGCGAGATGCCATCAACAAGAGCAGTGTACAAGTACTAAACTAACAAATTAGATATTAACTACTACACTTCAGAATAAAATGAAGCTAGGCATATCTGCACATAATACTACGTTATATTTACGTACACCAGATAGGCGTCTGCTCGTCTACATGGTTTATGTACCGGTATATGTAGTGCACATTGAACTTACCGATTGGTGAGTTAATCTGGTGCTCTCTCGCTGGACCCCATTCACATAAACAAGATAATGGACAAAGATATAAAGACATTATGGTTAAGCATAGGGTTTATACCAGTGTGTGCGGTGCAGTATGTAACTCTGTGATTTGTCTGCACATTCAGTGGCGCACTACTCATGACAGACAACACTTTAGTGGCAATTGTTGCTTCGAAGTCACTCCTGCCCCACTTTTCGCAGAGCAGTGGTGCTCCCCTGCATAAGGACTTATTTAACCATTAAACCCTTTATTTTTAACCATATGAATTTCTTGTCTCACTTATTTGTTTTCAGCTTTGACAACATATTTCTTTCACATGTAGCCAGTCACATGACTCTTTCCTTTTTATGTGGAATTTTATTTCATTCATTTCATTTTCATTTAGGCGCCGATCTCAGCCGACTCTGTGCAAGAGTGCGGTACACACTGGACGGCTCGCCAGGCCATCGCAGGGCCAACACACACAACCATTCACAATCACACTCACACGTAGGGGCAATTTTGGAACAGCCAATTACCCTATAGTGCATGTTTTTAGACTGTGGAAGGAAACCAAAGTACCCGGAGGAAACCCACACAAGCATGGGGAGAACACGCAAACTCCACACAGACAGGCCTGAGCCTGGGACTCAAACCCAAGCCTTCTTACTGTGAAGTGGGTGTGCTGGATTTTATTTGCGATTTTTATTTTTTTAATTAATTTATTTATTTATTTATTTTTGTGATTTATTTCCTTTTGTCATTTTCCCCCTCAAGATTTATTCGTTTTCAAATATAGTATTATTATTATCATCATCATCATCATCATCATCATCATTATTATTGAGTGATGAATGAGGGTAATACTCTACTCCAGAATTTCTCATAAAGGTAAAGAATGATTAAATTTTATATAAACCAGTTAATTTATGCATGAAAGGAACTTTATCCTGTTATTCATCAAACCACTTAACTCCCACATAATCCTGCTGTTAAATCTGTTTAAAGATTATATGTAGTATTTTATAATGAGCTCTGTTCCTTCAAATATATTTTTTTTTGCTCGAGATATAGAACCAATACAGCAGGATACTTGTTTATAACAAACCACAAATGGTCAGATCGAACACATTTTTTATTGTCTGTTGAAACTTCCTATTCATTAGAATGCAAGAGAGTGATTGTTTTTTGTTTGTTTTATTTATTTATTTATTTATTTTTGCTGTTTTTGTTTAGTCCTTTCAATGGCATGATTAAGGAGAACTGTGGTGTGTTTCTTCCTAAAATCTGACCTGGAGAGACTGGCAATTATTACCTCGCAGACTACCAGGGTAGGTGCTGGGTGTATTTGTTTCCTGATTTTTATTTCTGACTTCCACTTCTACTCCCACTCTCATTAGAGTGAAAATATACTATGTGCATAATTCATGTCGAATCCCAGTGGATGTCTGTCATGAGTACTGTACATTGTGAGTAGTATATTCCCTGGCAAACATATCACATGGTTCTGGATAGATTTATTTATTCATTTATTTATTTTAAACTTGGTCTGATATTGAATTGAAAATAAGCAGGACCTGGTCTGTTAGATATGATTCTGGTCCAGTGTGACTTACGTTTTTTTATCTCATTTATATAGCTGAGCAACCAAGGGTTCGGGGACTTGCTTAAGGGCCCTACAGGGGTAGATTGGTTATACTTACACTTAAACCCCTGATTTTCAAATCAGTAATTTGAATAGTTTGAACAATAGATGTGATATCATATGTATTTCCTCATACTAAAAGAGGAGTATGGATTTATTATGATGCCTCCATCATACTTAATGGCTAAGATTTACTTTTAGGATTAACATATACTCCTTACTAAGAGTCCCTCTGAGAACTTTTACTGAGAACTGAGAAAGCTTTATAACATCCAAGACTGTATCTCAGGTAATTCTCAGAAGCTTTATGCATAACGGCTGTGGTGTTAAACAAAAAAGGCCAATCCACATGCCTAAGAAAATTGCATAATGATCTGAATTATGTAACAAAGGGGAAAAAAAACAACAACAAAATAACAAGCTAGTACTTTTACATTGTGATTTTAGAGACAAATGGTTTCTAAGAGCTTTGGCTAGTTTTGCCTTTTTTAAAGAAAATATAATTGTTTCATGCATAAAAATCCGAATGCAGAGCAGAACTGTGCTTTAATGGAAGTGCTTACTCCTTAAAAGCCAGCTAGGTTCTTTTAGAGGTAATGAAAAATAAAAGAGAACTCATTGATCCATGTAAGCTGATTTACAGATTTATCATAAAATTTAGCACAAATGGATTAAAGCTCAATGAAAAGCTGGACATCCTTCTCAGGCTGCAAAAGATGGTTGATGAGGTGGCAAGATGACGTAGTGGTTAGCACGTCGCCTCACAGCAAGAATGTCCTGGGTTTGAGTCTGGGTTTGAGGGCATTTCTGTGTGGAGTTTGCATGTTCTTCTTGCTCTAGTGCTCAAAAGACGACCCCCCCACCCCCCCCATTTTTTTTTTTTCTCCCCTATTTTAAATCGTATCCAACTTCCACCTGTGAAGAGTTGTCTTCCAATCAGATATGACCATCGCCAGCCAGAGAGGGGCATAAGCATGCACGTGCCCCCTCTTTGACATGCGATGCTGCCACCCGCCTCTTTATAAACTGCTGTGCATATGCATTCGGAAGCGATTTATCACAATCTGAGTGAAAGCGCTATCTGCCCATTTTTTACATATGAGCTCACAGACACCCATGAATTATCTGGTGATCGCTGTGAGTGACAGAGCAGCGTATGCCATCCCTTTCTCCCATGAGAGCTTGGTCAGTTAACTCCCATGGACTCCCAGTCTCGGATGGCTGCGGCATCAACCTGAATTCGAACTTACGATCTCCAGGTTAATAGCATCAGTTACAAAGGCATGGTTGTGGAGCGGAGGGTGCAGGTCCTGGAGTGGTCTGCCTGCGGTTCTGACCTGTCCTCAATTTAAAAATCTGCAATTGTTTTGCAAGAATCTAAATTCAAATGCACAAACATTTTGAAAACAAAACAAATGACACTATCTATGCCATACAGCTCAAACATTATTTGCAAGGTGGTGTAGTAATTAGCATATCCGCCTCATTGCAAGAAGGTCCTGAGTTCGAGTCCCGAGCTTAGCAAGAGCATTTATGTGTGGAGTGTTGTGTGGATTTCTTCTGGGTACTCCAGTTTCCTCCCATAGTCCAAAGACATGCACAGTTAGGCTAACTGGCTGTTTGAAATTGCCCCTAGGCGTGAGTGTGAATGGTTGTGTCTGTGAGCTGTTCAGGTTATACCCCAAATTCACCCAGTGTTGGTTGAGATATGATCTCCAACCTCCCTGCAACCTCAATAGGATTAAATGGTTCGGCAGATGACTGAATGAGAGAGAGAGAGAGAGAGCGAGCGAGAGAGAGAGAGAGAGAGAGAGAGAGAGAGAGAGAGAGAGAGAGAGAGTATTTCACTATCTCAGTATGATAGACATTAGCATTTGCTAGGTATACTAAGGCGCTATCTGAGAGATAAAATGCATTATTCCAAGTGGATAAGGCTTGATTCAAAACAACAAACTCATTTTAGTTTGCTTTCCTTGTGTTTCCATGTAGTATATACTTTTAAGCAAAAATTTTAGGAAAATGATTTTTTAATGTCCTAATTTCAGTTTGCAACAGACCCCCCCCCCCCCCCCCCCCCACCCCCACCCCCCAAC
>JAQMYF010000016.1:14689414-14700105 GCA_030014195.1 Neosilurus mollespiculum
TCTATCTATCTATCTATCTATCTATCTATCTATCTATCTATCTATCTATCTATCTATCTATCTATCTATCTATTTGGTGTTGAACAAATTCAATACTGCATATTAGAGGGTTTTGGGGCTGGTGGTGTTGTAATTAGGGTGCTCATGATCTAGAGATCATGGGTTCGAATACCTCTTAGACCTCCACTGTGATGAGACCCGAGAGCAAGGTTTCAATCACAAGTGTGCCTCTGTCCACCCAGCAATATAAATGGGTACCAGTAAAATTACTGGGAAGGTAATCTATGACGGACTAGGAGTTGAACTCCAGGAGCTGAACTTATTGATGCTTCATGTGACAGAAACTTGGATAAGCTCCGGAAGGCTGGTGCCCATCTCAGCCAACTCTGGGCAAGGGCAGGGTATACCCTGGACAGCTCACCAGGCCATCGCAGGCAAACAAACTTAAATGAATAAATATTGTTTTTGTACTAGCTGCAGATTCTCTGATGTTCAGATCTATTGATTTTGTTTCAAAGTCAATGCGGGTGTGAGTGCCAGCAAATTGAATAGGATTTTATAATATTGTCAGCCACTAATTTCATCAAAGAAAATTGAAGAGGTGGGGCAGAACAAACAAACAAACAGACACACACACACACACACACACACACACACACGAATCAATTTATGGACTGCATGGACAGCTGCTCAAACAATTATTGCTCCAAGGTGCAATTTGCTTCGAAAACAAACAAACAAACAAACAAACAAACAAACAAATAAAGTAAATTAAAATAATCAATAAATATGCTAGATGTTCATGTAAGAAATTTGCTCAGTATAAGAGGCATCCCAGGTTTAATGTTATTAATATTGTTATTATTATAATTATTATTTCATTTTGTTTTATATTATTATTATTATGATTATTATTATCATTATTATTATTATTATTATAATTTTTTATTATTATTATTGTCTGAGCACTGAATTTGGATGTTTAGATGTTGCTACTTTAATGCCGTATGACTGAGAAAGCCTCCATCACCCTCATGCTTAAAACTCATGGTCCATCAATACAGGGTGTTAACTGAGCACCAGCTACAGTAGTTTATAGACAAGAGTGCTAGTACCTCCATGAAAAATCCATGTTGCATTCTCTAAAAAGGCAGGCTTTTGGACATACTCCAATGAAGTAAACAAAGTTTGATAAGGATTTCCAAAGACTTTCTTAAGATAGTGCCTGGAAATGTTTGACTTTGAAAGAAAAAAAGAAGGAAACATAAAAAAAGAAGAAAAAGAAGCAGAAATGCAGAAACACATAAGGTCTCCTGGCCACCAGGATGCTACTAATAACAGTTTAGTGCTGCTTCAGATTTTTTAACTGATTTGGAGTGTAATATAACAGTACATTAACAATATAACAGTACATTTAACAATGCATTAAAAAGGTTTTCACTATCCTTGGTATTATTGTTAAACAATATTTGGACTTTATTTCTCTAAGCGCTGCATGGTGCATTAATACCTAAATAAGCATGCAGTACAAGAAATTGCTCATGATTGCTGAATAATGATGAACACTCATTAATGAGTCATAAATGTATAATAGCTATTCAGTTCTGGGTGTACAGAATAGTCTGTAAAAGACAGATGACTTCATTTTGGTGTGAGAACCTTCCCAAGTTCTTCCACAACACTCCACTGCTACACTCCCTCTACTGGCTTCCTGTAGCTGCTCGCTTTAGATTGAAAAAACAAATGTTAGCCTACAAAGACAAAATTGGACCTGCACCCTCCTACCCCAAAGTACTTATCACACCCTGCACTGTAGCATCCTCACACGTGTTTAAGAAAAGCCTCCTGATTAAATATTAGATAAATATTAAGTTCTTTTGATTTCATTGATTCTCTGTAGATATCAAACAATTACTGAATAAGTACCCAGAGATCAGAAATCAGAAGTGGGAAACTATTTTGAATAAATAACAATGTGATTTAATTTACATACATATAAAGGGCATTAAAAGCAAGTACTGAGTTACAAAATAAACTAATTAAACTTTTCAAAAATAGATGATTTTTGCTAAGTGTAGTTTATTTTTAGTTTAGTGCTGTACCTGGTAAACTAATCTTTGTATAGACTCAAATCAAAATTTGACGGCAGCCTAATTTGTCTTCCAGAATTATACCACAGTGAGACCCAACTGCTTTTCCCAACCCACCACAGATATTTCTTTATGAACGGTGCTGATTCTCACTTCCATGTGCTGTGCTGTCTTGTACTATATTAACATGCGAATAAATCATGGCTCTGTTGAGTTTGTTCATCAAGGGCAAGAATGTTGGCTAATTGGGTTCAGAGACATGCCAACATGCAGTACTGATCCAGTTTCGTTTTCATTAGGTCTGTAATGAGCTCTGATACAACATGTCTGCTCAGTGAATCCTTTCTTCTAGATACTTCTTGAAGCTAATGAACCTAAAGTGCTTTGCAGTGCTTTGCAGTCAGAGATGATAAAACACCTGTGACTGAAAGATGCTGTTCCTCAAGTCATTACTCAAGGTAGTTTCTATAGAAAATAGCTTCAATAACTTTCAGTAGATCAAGCTTCAAAAAATCTGTGATCCAGTTTTATGAAAAAAATAAAAAGAAATTATATGCATATATATATATATGAGAGTTGAAAGTTTTTGCGATGTGAGTCCATTGGCTGAGCTCTCGAAGTAGAGAGGGATGGCATACACTACCCTGTTACACACGAGGTGATCACTAGTCTACGAGCTCAAAAGGGGCGGATAACGCTTTCCCTCCGAGTTGTGTTAGGCTGCTTCCACATGTGCATGTGCAGGATTTCGTAAGGAGGCAGGTGGCAGCATTGCATGTCGCGGAGGGGGCATTTGCATGCTGTGCCCCTTCTTGGTTAAAGGTGGTTGTATATGATAGCGAGGCAACGCTTGAGGGATGAGAATTGGATACGAGTAAAAATTAGCAGAGAAAAAATGGGAGAAAAAAGAGTTGGGATGTTTCATTTTTTCCATCATAAATTCAAGATCAGCATGAAAATCCAACTCAGCATGAAATATATGTTGTGATGTGGCTTAATTTGGTTAAAGAAACATTTTTATTTGTATTTTTTTTGTCCAGACAGTGTATACCTGAGTCTCTTTAGTTCCATAAAGACGTGGACTTGGCCGCTCTGCACCAGGACGCACTGGAAAACACTGCCAGAGGTAAAACTGCCTGCAAAGTCTGCATAAATAAACATGGGACAAACAAAACTACCATGTATTTTATTTATTTATTTATTTTTTTCATGAGATTCATTTTATTTCATTTCTCACTCTACAAAGCTAAAAACATCCTGCTTGCACCTCTCTACTTTTTTTTTTTTTTTTTTTTCCCCACAGCAGGATTCCAGACTTGAAGAGAAGCTCTGTGAACCTTTACTGTCAGAAAGAAAATGTGGGGAAAAAAATCCCTCTGCCATTCATATCTATATTTGCATGTTTTTCTAGCAATATTTATTCAGTCCAAACCATGAATTTGTATTTGTTTACATCCCTGGCAGTCCAGCAGGAAAACAAAGTTTTGAACAACGTGACAACAGCTTTTTGACACAGGATGTAGCCAAGTGGATTGAATATTTTTCTGAGGTTCATAGCAACCAAGTCAAAGCCAGGGTGAATATGTAGTGATTCTTCTTCTTTTCTATTACTGCTTATGCTATTTTCTTCCTCAGTGCCTCATATAAAACAAAATTTAATTGCTCATTTCCACATGTGGATGTCTTCGAATTGTTGGAGGAAACCAGGGTACCTGGAGGAAATCCATGCAAACACATGGAGAACATGCGAACTTCACATAGAAATGCTTGAGCCGAGACCTTGACTCAAATCCAGGGTCTTGCTGTGAGGTGGATATGCAAACCCCTACACCAGCATGCCGATTTTTTAAAAATGTTACATTCCCAGCTTGGTGGTACTGGGGCTTGAAGTCTGACGTTCTCACTAGTAATCCAGTGCCTTTACCACTGAGCGACAACTGGATATTTTAACAGTAGGGAACATTATTTAAATTATAATGTGTATTTCAAATAAAAATCAAAATTTACTGCAAGTGTAATAATATATATTCTCATGTTCACATGCTGCTAAACACGTAATTGTTTTGAATTTGCTGTTTGTTAATAATTTAATAATTTTTTTGGTAAATATTACTATATGGGACACAGTAGTGTGATAGATAATGTGTGATAGAAAAGCAACCGGCAATTCACACTGTCTCTTTTCATTCTCAAATATTTCTCATAACATTCGTGACATTGCAATTTGTTCGCCTGGCTTGTGAACTCATTGCAAAAAAATTCAATTTTGAACAATTTTGAAACTTCCGTGAATGTCGCAAAACGAGGCTCTGACGCGGAATAGTCTCAAACTCTTCTCAAACAGTCCGCACATGTCTTGAGAAGGTTGCAAAGTTGTAGTTTTTCTTGCAAATTATTAGATTTTCATTCGCAAGAAAAAGTGACAAGTTGGACACTTCCACACTCATTTGTCCTGCTAATAACATGCAAATAAAAATGGTTTGAGAACAAAAACCGCAAACAAAATGTGACTGGTTTACGACAGGAGATTCGCTTTTTTTTTCCCCGATCTGCAAACCAATCACAAATTACTTGCAAATCAGTTGCAAGTTGTCACTCGAGTCTCTTGCGACTTTCATGCTATGTACGCATTTAAGCTACAAAATATTCACTTGCAAGTGGGGTCGCAAAACATCTTGACGTGAATGTCAAAATTAGCATCATTAGCTTCATTAACAGTCAGTATGTTTTCTGCTCCTGGAATGGACAGACAAGACATGCCTGGTGAGCTGTCCAGGGTGTACCCCACCCTCACCCATCAAGAGAAAGAGAAAACAAACAGTATAATGATTGATTGACTGTTTACAGCTGTTGTAAGAAAATTGTAAGAGGTAACTTGGACCTTCCAAAAAATTTAAATGTAATTTTAAGTGGCTAAATGATTAATAAATAGATAAATCACTATTAGCCACATCATGCTCCTGTCATTGATTTCTTTCCCACAACATTTCACCCCATCTCCTTCTGCAAGATTGTATATTCTCCTTTACTAGTTGTGACCCATCTTTCCGTGACGTAAATTCCATATTGTATTAAAACTCCACCAGCAGTGTTCCTGAATACCAGTGAAGCGATGGAAAAGCTGACTCCAGATGTGCCTTTTAGGAAGACAGAGCTGAGAATGGCACCACTTTGTATATCAGCACTATTCATCTACATCTGTAGCACATCACAGCACTGGCATGGAGAATAAAACATCACCTGCTCTGTTCAAGGGGTATTTCATTTCCTCTCTACAGATGCAACTTATATTTCCTCAGTCAGAATGTTTCAAACATAGACAGAGCACAGTGCACTTTGAAAAGAGAATATGCCATGAATATTTCCAGATGCTTCAAAATTCCCTCTTTATCTCCAGACAGCAGAGACCCCCACAGTCTGCCATGACTCTTCAGCTGCTTTTCCCAAGCTACCATGTGATGGGAACATTTTTATGAATGCAATCTGCATAATTACCCTCCGATCTTTGAATATTTCACCTCCCAGGGTCCCTTTCCATCATTAGCGCATTAAAATGTATATGGGTACACATAAAGTCCCATTTGAGTGATTTTTTTTTTCTTCTACTCTCACAAAACATTGTTTTTTTATATGCGCAGTGATATAAAATTATATGTTTATATTTTATATGGAAATTTATTTATTTATTTTAGTTTATCACAAATAAATAATAATAATAATAATAATAATAATAATAATAATAATAATAATAATAATAATAATAATAATTGATGCTGATTAAAGAGCAATACTTTTCTCAATAATTTATTATTATTTAATTCATTTCAGTTATGGATGTATAAATAATTAATTCATCTATAATTATAATCTTGTCTTATAATGAATGGCAGCTGATATTGTGTCTCGAATAGTAAGATGCTTTATCCTACTTAATTAGGGTTTTTTTTGTGAATTACTGATCACCAAGAGGCTTAAGGGGCCACTTAGTATATTAGTTAGCAATTATAATAGTGTGCTCATATTTGTAACACGTTAAGATTTTGGCCTCCTAAAAAAAAAAAAAAAAAAAAGGACATTTGGAAATATCCCAATGAATGCCTGCATAATTAACATCTTGTTAACATCTGATATTGATTTAATTAGTTTTGTGCAAATTATTAAAGTGAATTACAAAAACAAGACTTCCATTTATTAGGAAGTATAAAGGTGATGGGTGTTAATAATTTTTGGCAACTCAACTCAGACAAACAAGCAGAAAACCCATAATGAAATATCAACACCAATAAATAAATGAATAAATGAATGAATGAATGAATGAATGAATAAACCAACAGATAAATGTACTGTTAAAAAAGTTTGCAGTTGGCGTAGTGGTTAGCACGTACACCTCACAGCAAGAAGGTCCTGGGTTTGATTTCCGGGCTCAGGCATTTCTGTATGGCGTTTGCACGTTCTCTCTGTGCTTGCTGGGTTTACTTTGTGTACCCCGGTTTTCTCCCACAGTCAAAAGACATGCACATTAGGCTAAATGGCTGTTCCGTATTGCACTTAGGCGTGAGTATGAGTGTGGAAGGCTGTGTGTGTTGGTGCCTGCGATGGTCTGGTGAGCTCTTCAGGGTAAACCTCGCCTTTGCCCAGAGTCGACTGACAGAGGCAACAGCCTCCCAGCAACCCTAATAAGATTAAGGGGTTCAATAAATGAGTAAATAAGTGACTGAGTCCTTGGCAATAACTACAAACAAACAAACATGATATTAATGAGTTTAATCATTTCTGCTAATTAATTTTTGCTCTTTTTTGCGAGGGTTTACAAGAACACAGTTCGCTTTCATACTTCTCATTAATAAACTCAGATCTCGGCTGATTTTGGCAGGAAAATAGCATTGTATTTTATTTAAAAGTGAGAAATCTGGAGCATTAGGCAGCTGTGCACAAGGTGAATATTCTTGTTAAACACCATACGGCGAACAGTTAACAATAATGGCTGCCAAAACAAATCCTACCTTCCCCTCCACATGTTGTTGATTTCTGTGATCAAACCTGGATGGAACGGTAAGCATGAACGTATTTGTGTGTTCTGTTTGCTAAAATGCTATCCTCAGCATTAAACTAATAACACAAACAGGTTGAGGCTAATGCGCTCTTTCGATAACTAGATGTTTCGATATTTTGCAGGAACACGGATGACGGGTAATGCAAAGTGAACCCAGGACGCAGATCCAGGAAGCAAAACGGCAGGTGTTAGATGCCATGGATCTCTTTTGGACAGCTGCTAAAGCAGCAGTGGAAGTAAACACAGAAATTTTAACACACCTTAATATTAGCAGCCCAGAGGAGAAGGGATATGTGAGTAAAGAGGTTGATAGATGTAGGCTAAAGTTAACTCCTTGCTGCTAGTGTGCATGAGGGCATCATAATTGATGTCAGAAAAGGAACAGAGCTCAGATGTTTTTTTTTTCATAATTCATGCATTTGGTAATAAAATCCCAACAACTTTATTTGAAGCATTGATATAGCTGCTAATACAATTGTGAAGTCGGCCAATTATGTAACATTAGCCAGTAAAAGTGTATAAAGTCTTTTAGATAAAGGAAAATAGATTCATTTAATTCCACATCAATGGCAACGTTACAACAGAAAATAAATGTGATTTCAGTGACTTTGAATGTTGGTAGCAGATGGGCTGGTTCCCTGTAAAGGGTGATTCATTCCTCTAGAGTTTGCTTAAAAAAAAAATAAAATAAAAAAATAGGAAAAAATCTACTCTGTGAATGTAAATGCCTTGTTAATGAAATAAATCAGAGAGAATGATCACACCTCTTCCAGTTTACAAGCAGTCCAGGAGAACTCTACAGTACCTCCATGGTTAACAACGATGGCCTGCTGGGAGGTATGTCAGAATGCACAAAACCAAAAACCTTGAGGTGGATGAGCTTTATCAACAGGTCCCACTGCTGTCAGACAAGAAAGGGAATCTAAGGTTAAACTGAGAACAGTCTGGACAGCTGAATTTCCCAGTACTGGTGAGTCTGTGCTTAAAAAAAACATTTTTGAACAGCCGGTTTGCCTAATGTGCTTTTTTTTGGACTGTAGAATGAAACCTGAGTACTCAAATGAAACCCACACAAGCACGAGATGCAGCACAACATGCACTCTTCACACACACACACACACACACACGCACACACACACACACACACACACAAGTAGAGTCCAGGACTGAAACCCAGGACCTTCTTGCTGAAAGGTGGAAATGCCAACCACTACACCACCGTGCCACCCCAACAGACAAATCCATTTTAAATATTCAAATTTATTATATTCTAAAAATCAGTTAAATTAATAAATAATTCATAATTAAAGTAATAATGGGCTCACAAGTGGCGCATCGACAAGGTGCGTGACTATCAACCTTGACATCACCGGTTCCAATCCGGGTTGATGCCGCAGCCATCCACGACCAGAGGTCCATGGGGGCTAATTGGCCGAGCTCTCATGAGAGGGAGGGACGACATACGCTTACTTACCTGTCACTCACAGCCAGCCATGGCCATCTCTGTACTCATTAGTACGAGGGGGCGGATAGCACTTTCCCTCCGGGTGTGTTAGGTCGCCCCCAAATACGCATGCAGCGGGTGGCAGCGTCGTATGTCACGGAGGGGGCATGTGCATGCTTATACTCCTCCCTGGTTGGTGGCGGTCATGTGATAGGGAAGGAAATACTTCATGGGTGGGAATTGGATATGACTAAAACTATTATGGAATAAACATGGTGGTGGGGGGGGAGGGGGATGATAATAAAAATGAATAAATAATAGTAATCAGTGTTACTCCACAGCCAATCCTAGCGCTCACTATCCAAGTGAGACTAACAGCTTTTTTCAAGCCTCATTGGAAATTGGGAAGAGTGAGCATTCGGGCTGCACGATGATTTAGACTTTCTTCGAGTTCAACTGATATTCTGTATTATGTACTTTCTTCACCTGCAAGGATATTCTCGCTCGTTTGCTGAACCACTTAATCCTCGTAGGGTTGCAGGGACGCGTGAGCCTGTCTCAGCCAACACTGCCCAAGGGTGGGGTATGTCTGAAAAACTGTGCAAATAACATACTATTATGATCTACATATTCCAAAAGAGGTATATGACTTGGCGGAGTATTTACTATTTAGTATCAGAGGTATGAGACAGACAGAGACAAAGCCCAGGGATATATTCAGTGAGTACAGTCCAGGCTCAGGAAAGGGCACCTATAAGAAATAAAGAACTCACTGCCCAGAGGGAATAGAGTGTGTTCAGTGCGAAAGCAGAGTCTCTGAGGTGAGCTTTTTCAATTTCAGTGAAAAGGGATATGTCCTCTGACCAAAATAAAATAAAATAAATAAATAAAATAAAATAAAATAAAATAAAATAAAATACCAAATTCTGCTGTAACAGAAAAGAAAGAAGGAAAGAAAAAAAAGGAGTTGAGACACTGTGATATTTCAGAAGACACTGACAGTAATAAAATAATCATTAAACAAAGCTCTCTGAAAAGAAGAGAGAAAAATAGGCAATTATTATAAGTGTAATCAGCTCCCTTTTTCAACATACATTAATTATGGCGGTTATGATGGGTGGGAGTGTAACATGAGGAGATTGCAAACCTGCTTACAAACTAATAGCACTATCTAGTACAACACACACACACACACACACACACACACACACAGTAACTTTTACACAGTGACTTTGTTTGAGGAAAATACATTCATAGTTATAGCAGTCATGCTTGCGAGTGATGAGAATCGGGGTGTGATAGAAAGTAAGAAAGGGCTGTGCGATCTGGATGAAAACAAAGCTCACAGCAATGGCTTTCCTTTGTCTCCACAGACCTATTTGCAGTGAGGCATCACATCCATACGCTCTCACGCACACATCAGGTTTGGCTATTGTTACTTAAAGGGAAGGGGGAAAAAAACAAACAAACAAACAAACAAAAAGACCTGCCCTGCTTTTCTCACATTTTTTATTTTTTTATCAGATGCCAGCCTGAGGGAAATTCAAGAGGAATTACACGTTGCAGTGGCAGTAAAGGAAAGAAACCTGGAATTTGGCAACAAATGTGTGATGCTGCTGATTTATGCTTTGGGGAAAATTTGGATGTGTCTAAGTGAGCTGGTTTAGCAGTATCGGAATCTCTGTAGAATCAGGTCTGCATGAGCATGCATTAAAAAATCCTGGAAATGAGTCTCTTTATGCATTAGCATCCAAAGCATATGCCATTTTGCACATCTTAGTGTGTACAACGTAACATTTAGCAGAATAAAACTGAAGAACAAGTTTGGTAATTCTCTTTAGGTTCAAAAAGGTTCTTCTATGATGTTAATGTTGTAATGCAATTTTTATTATTTAACCTCACTGTATATATATATTATACAGTATGCAGAAAAGACTGTACACCACCACTTTTATCTAAAAGGGCTGCTAATTAAAAGAAGAAAAAATTACTTCTCTATAATTTTTTGTGAAAATGTATTGAACAATGCCATGTAGACAATGAGACCCAAAAAAAAAATTCTTTTTTTTTTTTTTTTTAACCAATTTTTTAACAAAAATAAATA
>JAQMYF010000016.1:14714294-14731584 GCA_030014195.1 Neosilurus mollespiculum
CCCCCCCCCCCCCCAAAAATCAGAGAGAGAGAAAGAAATTAAAGAAACACTAATGGTCTACAGGGCTTCTCCTGAATTTCATTTTGAATCCCAGAACACGTTTACAAAATTCAGAATCATATCACAGTAATGCACACTTATTTTGGTTGCATATTGTTAAAAAAAAAAAATAAATAGATAAGAAAAAATTGACAAAATATTCATGGGCTATAAGGTTGTTGGACTTGATACATTATGAGGCATTACCTCTTGCAATGTGATAGTGAAGGTTACATCACTATCACCGATGCTAGCTCCTATGCTCAGGTTTGCAGTAAAATACACAATGGGACACAATACAGAAGGGTTTGAGTTAGTTGTTGAGTGTAACTCAAATCATTCGTAGCGTTCGAAAAAGTCCCTTATATTCTTACATAGTACCAATGACCTTTAAATAGTGCTGCATAGAAAAATAAATTAAATACGAAGGTAAGTAATCTACCAATTGACAGGTGACAGTATTCTTCAATACTTTTGTCATTTTTTTGTGTTTTTTTTTTTTGTGTTTTTTTTTTTTTTTTTGCTTAATCCATATATGTATTGATGGGATTGTTTTTTGTCATTTAAAAACTGCCTCACAAATACAAATAATGTTGACTTACAAAATAAATCCGATACGCTTACATGGCAAGCAGCTATGGAGATATTTTCTTGGGTTTATGAATGTCCTGTCATGTGCCATACCCAAAAACTTCAAGAGGAATCACATTTCGTTCGAACAAATTTAAATGGCTCCTTACAGAAACAACAGAAATAAGAATCCGGATTGTTAAAGATGTTGGAACTGTCAGTGCTTTCAGTTACAACTGAATCCACCAGTTTCAAGGCCCCGATAAGTGTCAAATTATAATCCGAAAGACGGTACTCTGGGGGATTCCGAAAAGTCTGCGCACCATCTTGCCAATCTTCAACTCCATTTCATTTTGTCATCCACCCTAAAAATACTTCCAACCAAAAACAACGAATAAGGTTCAATATGCATTACACTCATTGTACTCTTTTATGACCCAACAATTTGTTAAAAAAAAATAATAATAATAATAAAAAAAAAATTAAAAAGCATTTGGTAGTTAAAACAAAAGCAAGAATCTGATGGAACCCATTTCATTAGCAGCAAACTACACTCATAAGTAAGATACTCTATAACCTCTCTTAAAGACTAATGTGATTTCTTTTATACTTTATCATGGTATGTTCACTTTGAAAAAATAAGAATATTTGAAGTTACACAAACACCAATTCTAAGTTATATTTTACTGTAATGAAATTTGTGTCCAGTATTCCATTGGTCATGAATATATGTATATATTTTCCATAAGGCACTTTTTTTTCCTTTTTTTTTTTTTTTTTTTTTTTTTTTTTTTTTTCTTTTTTTTTTTTTTTTTTTTGTAAGTAAGGGGCACATGAAGATGAGAAGCCTAAAATTTACTGAGGGCTGTTTGTTCCTCTAGTACTTGAAGATAGTCAGGGGTCCCTTGAAGTTTGGCTTTTAGTTCATAATATTCACTTTTGCGCTGCTCAACAACTATCTTACTGTGGTTACCCCCTATCAAAGACTTTTTAATTTTTTTGTCATGTGGTTTCTCGGGGTAACGGATCTCAAAACCACTCACCCCTATACTGTTGAAATCCTTTTTGTTGTCCAAGTAGTTGTGGAGAAACAGGCTGGAATCTCTTCCTGGTAGAAACTCATCCAGCTCATCAATGGTGCTTAATCTTTTCCTGGGGTCCAATGGTAGAGAGTCCTTGTCATTGTCTGCGCTGTTGCGTAAGAACATTTTCGGTCTCTGGGAGTCAGTGAATTTGAAGCCGGCATCTGAGTCTCTGATTCCACAAGTGTGGGCTTTGCTCATGTGCTCAATGGTCTGAGGGATAAAGGTCTCTCCACCCAGGTCGTCATTCTTGTTGCATTTGTGGTTGTGCCTTCTTAGCTGGAGCTGCATGGAGCCGCACTCCTGGTTGCCAAGCCCCTCCTGCCTCCCGGTAGGCTTTTTGTTTCGTCTGAGCACGAAGATGAGCAGGCAGAAAGCAACAAACACTGTAAGGATTAAGACCACCAGTATGCTCAAAATCATGATTGACAGAGGCACCGGCCCACCAGGAGGTGCCTTGCCAACTCCAGCAGGTGACATCGACGTAGCCAGGGGGGTTGAACTAGTCAAGATAAAAGGAGGCCTGGCTATGAGCTTAGGGCACAGGATCTCGTTTTTCAGCTCCCGCAGCTCAGTGTTTGCAAACTGCACTGGGGATGCGCATCTGACCTCCTTGGCAGCCACCCCCTCATTCAGCTTCTCTAACCACAGTTTCAAAGCCACTAAATCACATGAGCATTCCCAGGGATTGCCTTCCAGATCTATCTGAGTGAGGGATTTGAGCTGGTCCAGCACGCCACTCACAGGCAGTGTCATGAAATGATTGTTCTTTAGATTTAATCGCGCAAGAGGCACCCCAGCAAAAATATAAGCAGGGAGGCTTCGGAGTACATTGTTGTTTAAATACAACAGCTGCAAATTTGGCATGGAGTCAAATGTTCCTGCTAACACCTCCTTTATGGCATTGTATTCCAAATACAAATATTGGAGGTTACTCAGGCCAAGGAACATTTCCGGGTGAAGCTGCTCAAGCTGATTTCCATTAAGGTATAGTCTACGGAGGTTGGTCAGATTTCCAAACACACCTTTTTGAACAGAGGATATTTGATTACTGCCCAGGTGTAAGAGATCTAACCCCTCGAACCCTTGGAAGTCAGTCGGGCTGATATTTCTGATGTAATTACCGCTGAGGTGAAGTTTCTTCGAATTTGGAGGTTTAGGAGAAAGATCAGCCAGGCTCTGGACATTTCTTTCCTGACAACTTACACTAATACCAAAATCAGATGGATGAGCTTTGCAAGTACAGGGTTGAGGACAGGAGAGGGGAGGGACTCTGGTTTGATAGGACACAATTTGGCCATTTTTACCCACTGGGATACCAGCAACAATACCATTCCCATAGATTTTGGAGGGATTTGTGGTTTTTGGCGCTTTGGTAACTGAAGGTGCTATTGTGGATGGTGCAATGTTAGATATCGTGTGTCCATCATCTGGCTGGGAAGGGGGCATCCTCACATCAAAGTCACTTCCAACTCCCAGAGGGCACAGTTCTTGTTTATTGGTCTCTTTCAAAAGTCGTCCATATAGGTCACTGGGTGTCTCACATATAGCCTCTCCAATGAAAATGTTATAGGGCATATTCTCCAACCAAGCTTTCAGGGGTAACAAATCACAAGTGCAATTCCATGGGTTGTCATCCAATTGCAATTCCACTATCCTCCCAATATGCTCTAAAACACCAAGATATGGGAGTTTCTGTATCCTGTTTCCTCGTATATCCAAGTGTGTAAGCGAGGCAAAGCGGAATATGTTCTCAGGCAGACTCTGTATAAGATTGTCATTTAGAATTACAACCTTTAGCTTATGTAATTTGTTGAAGGCTCCCTTCTCAATATACTTGATTAAATTGTAGTCGGCCTGGAGGTATTCCAAGTTTTCGATCCCCCGGAAAGTGTCAGCTCGGAGCTCTTTTAATTCATTGTTGTTTAAGTGCAACTGTTTTAATGCACTGAGTCCCATGAAGGCCCCTCCCTCGATGTTCTGCAGCTTGTTGTTCCCCAGCTGAAGAGAGACTGCGTGCGTGAAATTCAGAAAAGTGTTGGGGTAAAGAATGTACAAAAGGTTTTTCTGGAAATTCAGATGGTAGAGGCTGGATTGTGGAGGGAGCAGCTGTGTTGGCCTGTACACAGTTATTTTCTCACAGTTCACATAGAGGACGTTCTCAATGGACATGCAAGAGCAGGCACTGCAGGTCTCGGCTGTGAGTTCGGTATCCGAGTCAGAAAATGCACTGGACACGGAAAAGGCCAACAGAACAAGCAGCAGCATTTTTGCTTTTTAAAAATCCCCCAGAAAACCATTTAGCAACCTTAGGGGAAGGGTGGGGGGGGTGGGGGGGAACAAACAGAAAATCAAAACAAGTTTGGTCTGCACAATTTTTGTATACAGCAATATAGAAAGATTGCAATGCTGTTTTAGAACCATCTGTGCAAACAAGTTTTTTAAAAAAAAATGTATTTGCTTGCTGTCTAAGAAATGAACTGTGATATATAGACTCCATTCAAATAATAATAATAATAATAATAATAATAATAATAATAATAATAATAATAATAATAATTATAATAATAGAAAGAAACCTCGGTGCAATGTAAAAAAAACAAAACAAAACAAAAAAAAAGGCAACTAAAATATATCTTCCAGATAAAATAAATGAAATTATTTTCTTAATTAAATAAATGAATGGGGACAAAATGCAGTTCCACATATCATAGGGCATGATTATCATGCAGGGTGTACCAGAACAGCTAAGCAAATTGTATATGCTGGTTATATGCCTGCCAATTCTCCACTGATTCTCGAGCACTGTGCGCAAAGTGATAGAATAACCGGCTCTGGATACCCGAAAAACTCACCTGCAGCGCCCGAAATACCGCTTTCTCTCCAGAAGACACCGCACTTTAGACGGGACCTGGGCAATCTGTCCATTCAGGCTCCGATTTCAGCCTTGGCGTCTCTTCCAGTCAGCCTCCACTTGTCCTGAACGCACATTCTGCCATTAATCCCCGAAAAAGCCGAGTACAGGAGGAGCATAGCAAGAGCTCAGGAGGACAAATTCACCCGAAAAGCCAGGGAAGTGATGGAAGGCGCATCTCTGCATTGAATCAGCTGGGCAAATCGCGCCGGCATTCTTCGCTTCAGACGCATCGAGAGGCCAAATGGAGAGAAGAAGGAGAATGATGATCGGATCACCTCCAAACAGTTCCTTAAAAAGAATCCAGGGTTTCTCTGGATTCCCTGAAACCCTGATGGACGCTCAAGTCGCGCTCCTCCAAACGCTGCGCTCCGAGGTGGCTGCGAAAAAGCGGGGCGAGAGGCATCGCGTTCCCATATTCAGCGAAGGCAGATGCGGAGGATGGATAAATTATTCAGTTTTAGTCCCGGCGTAGTTCAGCAAAGAAAAGGAGAGAGAGAGAGAGAGAGAGAGAGAGAGAGAGAGAGAGAGAGAGAAAGAAGGAGAAAGCTCCACGCTTTGAAAGGCAGCGCAACTCGATTTGAAACGAGTTATTCTTCTTCGCACAGACTTTGGTGGAATAAGGACGCCAGCGCGCGTCAGAGAGTGAATATTCCACACCGCGGTGCGTTTGCGCACGGCGAGGGAGAGGAGAGAAGGGGAGAGGAGGGAGGAGAGGAGAGGGAATGCAGAGATGGAGAGATGTGGAAGAGGAGGAGGAGGAGGAGGAAGAAGAGGGGGTGTTAGGCTGACAGAGAAGATTAAAGAACTCAAGATTAACTAAATTATACCTCCAAGCAAAGTGTTTTCTCTCCAAACATGAAGGGAAAAAAATGCCATGAGCAATTTCTGGATGCGCAGTTTGCGCTCCAGTTAAGTGTGTGTGTGTGTGTGTGTGTGTGTGGTCTAGGACCTGTATACACAATCACATTATAGGGATTCGTCTTCCTTATGGGGACAAAACCCAAATATTAATAATGCTTATATAATATTTAGGTACTAGTTTAGGGTTGGGGTTAGCTAATTGTGGTTATGGGGATATGAATGTGATCTATATATTGTCCTCTGAAGTTATGGAGACAAGTGTGTGTGTGTGTGTGTGTGTGTGTGTGTGTGTGTGTGTGCCTCTATTATTCATTCATGACTGAGGATCTTATCAGAGTTATCACATACTTTGGATTAAAGTACAAAAGAAAAAAAAAGTAATGGACCTATCAATAAATACATCTATACTGTAAATTAGTAACCAAATAAATAAATAAACTGTGTAAGAATATCGGTTTAGTGTGACTTTTTATTTTTTATTTTTTTTTTATTTTTTAAGTGAAGTTTGAATATAGATGGAAATAAAAACTAAAATGGTGCCCCCATCTGGCACAACATGCGAAGTATTCGTGCTGTTGATAGCAGGTTATCAGCTCATATAAATGCATAGGTAGTCCCTCTCATCACGCACATGGTCATTATTATTATTATTATTATTATTATTATTATTATTATTATTATTATTATTGTTGTTGTTGTTGTTGTTGTTGTTGTTGTTAGACATCCTTTGGCATAGTGGTTAGCATGTCTACCACACAAAAAGAAGGTCCGGGGTTCGATGCTTGGATTGGTTTCCTCCAGGTTCTTCCCACAGTTCAAATACATGCACATTACTCTAACTGTCTGTTCTAAATCCCCTCTTTGTGTAGTTGTAAATGGTTGTGTGTGTGTGTGTGTGTGTGTGTGTGTGTGTTGGCCCTGTGATGGACTGTCCAGGGTGCACCCCACCTTTGTTCAGAGTCGGCGGGGATGGGCTCCAGCCTCCCCTCAACACTAGTATGATAAAGCGGTTTGGAAAATGAATGAATGGCTGAATCATTAGAGAACCACTAAAACAAGTATCAATCACCTAACACACACACACACACACACACACACACACACACACACACAGGCATGCATGCACAGAAGCACACTGAGAGAACACACACACCAAGTTAATACCACTGTAAAATCAAAAAGCAGAGAATAGATGTCTTACAAGTGATTGCAAAGCTCACATTTTTACTTTATTATTATTATTATTTTTATAATTTAAGACCCATGAAGGCAGCCTTTCTCCTCCAACTGCTCCAGTGAGAGAAGTTGCTGAGGCATGCAGGGTATGGAAGCAAAAACAGCATTTTTTCCCCCCCTTGACAAAGGGAAGTAAAATATCAGAACAGAATTTATCCCATCCCCATTACTTGTGTAGCAGTTCACATTTAAAATGGTATCACTATACATTCCTTGTGAAGAAAACTACATGATGATGTGAACTTTAGTTTTGATACCATGTTTAGCATGAAGCGACAGCATTAGTTCGGTGAACACAGGGAAGTTATGCTTGTCATTTTCTCTCTCTTGGGTTTCTGCCTTTGATATGCTAAGCAGCTGCATATTTTTAACGAGCAGAAGAAAAAAGAAAAAAGAAGGAATCACACACAAAACAGCTACGATGGTAAGTAGTGGTGACATTATTTTGTTGTTGATGCTTGTTTAGATCTTGCTTGTGTGTGATTTTTTTTTTATGACTTGTTTTTACACCCACCAGTTATACTGACTTTCCCAAGAGAATTAAAGATTTATTGACCATGCATGGGGTTTTGCCAAGGTCAGAACTGTTGCTGAAAAGGATCTGAGATTCATTCATTTATTTATTTATTTATTTATTTTTAGTATTACTATCATATCCTGCTGCATAAAGCTAATGCTTAATCTTCAGGAAGCACCACATTTGTTGGATCCTGGGAAAACTGACGGTGGAGCAGGAATACACCCCGGATGGTACTGCCAGTTCACTGTAATGCACTATATACTCATACAGTATATTCACTTGGGGCAATTCAGAAACACCAGTCCAACAGTGATATTTGGGATGAAAGAAGAAACTTAATAACCCAGAGAAAATCTACTTGGGGATAACATGCTCAGAAATGATTATAGGCAGTTGCCCATGTACAGGATTGAACTCTGGTGTTTGGATGCAGCATCACTGCATGCTAGGCAACTGTACCCATGCACATTCTGGCCAATCGGTGTAGGCATTCAATACAGTTATATATGAGATGACAATGATAGTATGTCCAATCTCATTGGTTGACGCGAGAGCTATAAATTGTACATTCGGACTAGAAAGTTAGCCTTGGACTAGAAAGATAGCCTCGTCGTGTGATAGGGAAGGCAATACTTGATGGGTGGGAATTGGATACAACTGAATTAGGGCAAAAAATGCAGAAAAATCCCGAAAAAATAAAAAAAAAGAATTATCTTACAGCTACATATCGGTGCAGACACAAGAATTCCTTTGCAGTATAACACCCACTATTGTGAATTTAGTTACATAGAGGCCAACAGATACTTTTCTCACTTAATTGTTATAATTAATTATAAGGACCATTCATCCACTTATTATTATTATTATTAATTTTTTGTTTATTTATTTGTTTGTTTGTTTGTTTGATTGTTTGTATGTTTAATGATCTTTTTTTTTTAAAACAATGTCATATAATAAATAACTTATTAACCTTGGTAGCTTGGTCAGTACAGGGGAATTCCAGACCATGTCCTTGATGCATTGACCTCACAGTATATCAAAGCCTAACTGACTAAAACATTTTATTATAATGTGTCATTTGTTGGACTATATCACCTTTAAAGAGGGTGAAACGTTTGCTTGCCTGAATACATTAAACTAAGGTAACAATTTACAAAAGATGCATTTATTTTTTCATGATAGTATGTTAACAATTTAGTGTCTCATAAATGCATGAATTCTTTTTAATACCCTGAATAATAAACCCAGGAAAACAAGCTTAAACCTAACTGAACGCTTATCCGAATACAAAGAACTTACTCCAGAGAAATATGGATGAAATTTCCAGAATTTGCCAGCTTTGAACTCAGCCCATTGTTATAAACCACTAAATGACCTCACCATTTTCTCACCCTTACCATTCATGTTTTTGCCCATGAGTTGTTTCGAGAGAGTTATTCTTAATTTGCAGACATCAGACCATATTGACTACTGTCTGCTTTGATCTTATAAGTGTCATGTTTTGTAGTGGGAGACATAGTTTCAGTAGAGTCCCTTTTTTTATTTTCAAAAGAAAGAATGCCTTCACTTGAGAGCTATCAGCAAACGATCTATACTCCGACAGAAAGAGAACAATACCACAACAATCAGCTTTCTGTTCCTGAAGCTTTTTACTCCCTTTACATGAAACGTGCTGCATTGTCAGATTCTTTCTGCATCTTGTCTCATCCTCCATTAACCTTTATTTTTCAGTTCACTTTTCTGTCATGTAGAAATCTAACAACGTTCCCCCTTCTTTAAAGTTATTAATTGAAGCTATGCAGTAATTAGGATCTATTCACTGAAGGCAAGGTTGATGTCACTGAACAGTCTATTAAATTTATTGACATCCACCAAGCCGGGGTAAATAATGGTTTTACTCTATACTACATGGAAACAAAAAACTCAAGCTAAATTAAGATTTTGATGTGTTTATTTATTTATTTATTAATTTAATTTCTAGGATTTCAAAAACATTAAAACCTTGTCAGCTGTTTTTGATTCCAGTATTATCCACTCGGGATAACGTTTATTATCCTCTAGATTCGAACCAATCAGATCACACCCTTCCTGTGTAGCATGAACTGAACTAATATAAAAGTTTAGCTTTTGTATATCAGTGTTGGGGACTGTACAACTCATTTGCAAAAATAAATAAATAAATAGATAGATAGATAGATAGATAGATAGATGGATAGATAGATAGATAGATAGATAGATAGATAGATAGATAGATAGATAGATAGATAGATAGATAAATAAATAAATAAATAAATAAATAAATAGATTTTAAAAAATAATAATAATAATAATAATAATATTAATAATAAATTAAATCCCTATTACCTTTGATTTAGGCAAAATGCAAGTTTTAAACCATAACTCTATAATGCTATGGTTAGCATACGCTAGCTTTTGTGTTATGTGTGGGCTCTACATGTAAATTGATGCTTAAGTATTTGTTTTAAGTTGCCGATTGCTTTGCTGAAATCCTTTCTGTCCCCATGCAGCATGTTGTGAGTGGGAAATAGGCTGGGCTGTAGAGCAATAATAACAATGCAAACATTTTTCTTTTATTATTATTATTTTTAAGTCCTTATTATACTTATTATTTAAGTCCTTAAGCCTCAGGCTACAAACCTTGGGTAGTCTTCAGAAAGACTCGGCTCACCAGGGACCACAATAAGGTGACAGTGGTTAATAAGTCAGAACCGTGGAGGTGTGGTGTCCAACTAAGAAGTAACTTTCCAGTCTAGAACATTGTCTTTTACATTAGTGTCATCACTCCCAGGTGGGCTCGAATCAGTGTTTGAAAAGGTGTCACGGTGGCATAGTGGATATCTAGTCCGCTTCACAACAGTCCTGGGTTTGAGTTTCTGGGTCGGTGGGGGCATTTCTGTGTGTTCTACCTTTGCTTGCATGGGTTTCCTCTGGGTAGTCTGGTGAGAGCATTACGATATGGTGCTGTGTCTCTGAAAACAGTACTGGGGCATTATATGTCATGTCAAGGAATGAAACTTTAAACGTATAAACGTTTGTATACTAATACATATCTGCATATCAGTATACAGAGATTTTAATATCACCACTTACAAATCTGTCTTCAGGCAGGGAATTAACATTCAAAAAGACAATGACATAAACAAACATACAGTTAAATGTACTGCTGTAACATTATGGCTGTAACTGACTGCTACTCTCTATCATGGAGCATTATTTTGCCCAGCAAACAGACTGAGGGTTAACTTGCAGTGAAACAATTGGGTTGACAGTGATGAGTTTGAATGCCAACATTCAACACTGCACTGGAACATCTAGCCCATTTCAAAAATTGGGTTTTATCCATTTGCCAGATCCAATATTGTTCACTCTTTGTTCACAGAAGTAGTTACATCAAAGTCCGCTGGGAACCTGTCCAAAACCGAAATGTGAATATTGTCCCTTTCTGCCTGCGTCTATCCTCTAGTATTGTCAGGACTTCGGAAGAACTCACTCGCTCATTAGCTGAATCGATTAATCCTATTAGGGTTGCGGGGAGGATGGTGCCTATCTCAGCCAACACTGGGTATAGGTGGGGTACATCCTAAGCAGCTCGCCAGACCATTGCAGGGCAACACACAACCAATTCTTGCACTCACATTCACATCTAGGGGCAATTTAGAGCTGCCCAAAGCCTAAAGTGTGGGGCCGGTGGCGTAGCGGATAGGGTGCCGGGCTCACGATCGAGAGATCATGGGTTCGAGTCCCCGTTGGACCCCCACCGTGCTAAGACCCCTGGGCAAGGTCTTAACCACAAGTGTGCCTCTGTCCACCCAGCAGTATAAATGGGTACCAGTAAAAATACTGGGAAGGTAACCTGCGATGGACTAGCTTCACGTTACAGAAACCGGGGATAAGCACCGGCCTGATGAGCCACCAGACTCTGGTGTAAAAGCCCAACAGACTTATAGCCTAATGTGCATGTTTTTGGAGTGTCGAAGGAAACCGGATTACCTGGAGGAAACCCATGCATGCACGGGTGAAAACATGCAAACTCCACACAGAAACTTGTGAACCCACGACTCGATCCCACGGCCGTATTGCTGTGAGGTGGACGTGCTAACCACTATGCCACCGTGCCCCACCATGGGAAGAACTGAATAGGAGAAATTGTATTTGAGTCATGTGATGTATCCTCTCCTGGAAGTATTCCCCACCCTAACACATTAGCTGAAGATTTATCTCAGTAAATATAATTTGAAAAGGATTTGAAATTGCATTGTAAACTACTACCGTCGTGTCATGACTATATTTATTTAGTTATGCATACAGAATAATCACAGAGTGATTTGTATTGCATCATGCACGATAATAACAAATGTCAACTTTATAATCTCTAGGATCTTCTTCAAGATGTAACCCATTTTCTAAGCTTCAGCTTCAGGAAGCATGAGCCACAGTAATATTTCTTGCTCATGGAAAGAAAAAAAAAATGGATAAAGTTGCCTCAGAGCTGTCCAGCTCATCATGTAGCTCGCGGCTCAGTGCATGTTTTATCATCACTGGAAGCCGGGCTAAATTTTAAAAAGCTGAGCCTTGACCGCTTGGGCTTCTCGATAGTCATGATTCAGGGTTCTAGCTGTCAGGTCCATTTCTCAAGCACCGATATATCCTGGAGGTGAAAATCATAAAGCCTGGAAAAAAAAAAAAAATGCTAATAAAATTAACAGAGTTTTCTCAGCTGGTATGCCAATCAATCAAGCACCCAGTGGTGCATGCAACTCTAATGTCAGTTTGTCACGGACAGGACACTGCGGAATATCAACAGAAATGATAATCATGTGCTGTCAATACTTTTTTGGTTTGTGTGCTGTTGGGTCAAAGAGTAGAGCATCCAGAGGCTAATCTTTTCTATCCCTGTGGAGGGCTACATGATGGCATTTTGTGGCTCAGGCAATTTCGCCCTTACACAATAAACACAAAATAAATGAAAGGTCAACCTTTCTCTGCTTATCGCACTGCCTTTTTGACATCACTCCCCCCACCCTTAAAGGAAATCTTTATTTATTTATTTATTTATTTATTTATTTTTGTTCATCAGAGGGCTGCTAGATCTACATTAAGGCTAGGAAATTACCCTTCCTCCTCGCATACGGTTAGCGCAAATGATCTCATCTTTGTGTGGCTCACAGATATTTGACTTGAACTATAAAATACCCATAAAGAGAGATATCAGTAAAATAACTCCCGCTGTTAGAGAATGGAACGTTTTTCCAGTTCATTCTAGGCGGCACTGTGGCGGGGTGGTTAGCATGTCCGCCCCACAGCAAAAAGGTCCCATGTTTGATTACCGGGCTCGAACGTTTCCGTGTGGGGTTTGCATGTTCTCCCTGTGTCTGCATGAGTTTCCTCCGGGTACTCTGGTTTCCTCCTACAGTCCAAAGACATGCACTTCAGGCTAACTGGCTGTTCCTTTTCGACCTTACGTGTGAGGGTGAGACTGAGAGGTTGTGTGTTTTGCCCTGCAATGGTCTGGCAATCTTTTCAAGGGGGTACCCCAGTTTCGCCCAGTGTCGGCTGAGATAGGCTCCAGCCTCCCCACGACCCTGGTAGGATTAAGCGGTCCGGCAAATGAATGAATAAATGATGGATTTATTCTATTTTTTAAAATTCACTACTGCTGACAATTCTTTGTGTATTTCTTTATATAAGTCTGCAGTCAGTCGTCTTTACACTAAAATCATTTGTAATGATAAAGAACAGACTGCTTCAAATACAATCACGTAGAGTTGCATTGCCCTTTGATTTACAGCACAAATCTTGTCAAAATTAAGAGCGATTGAAGGTTGTGCTCTCCGCAGACAGCAAAGTGTCAATATCTCTCAGTAAACTGCAGGTGAACATTTTGTTATTTATGTAATGAAATTTCTGATACGGCACTGTGTTTTAGAAAGTAGTTTGTTGTTGTTCCTGCATGTGCAGTGTGGGATGTAGGGATGTACGTGTAGGATTTTGATCATCATCATATTACTGCAGCAGGTAGCTGAAGTGTAACACAGTGGTTATGGTTTTGTTATTGGAAATGTATTATCTCTGATCATTCATATACACTCATAATATAAGAATCTGCTCTCTCTCTCTCTCTCTCTCTCTCTCTCTCTCTCTCTATGTAAAGATATATGTGCACTGCTGCAGCCTGATGTGATGTCAGTGCCTGGTCCTGACACAGTTCTAATGCTGTAGTTCCTTTTGCCCTCCAGACCTGCCTGAACTTATCCTGATATCCTTCCGTACTGTAAAAATAATAATTAATAATAATAATTAAATAATAATTAATAAATAAATAAATATATATATATATACCCATGTTTTATCCTTGCTTCTGTAAATAATCTTACCTGGACACTGTAGGCATGTACTTAGGAACCGCTGACATAATCATAAACACTGCCTTGGGCTCAGAATTTTCTGTGAAGCCGTTTTGTGCCAACATCAATTAGTAAATGTGCTTTATAAAGTCACTGTGTTACAAAGAAACTTTTGATTAAATTGTATTAAAGCAAGTATGATGGGTAATGCAAAAAATGCCACACTTAGCAGACCTTAAGCCAAGTCTAGAGGCACACTAGAGGTGCGATAGAAAAGCAACTGATGCTAATAGATTTTTTTTTTTTTTTTGCGAATTTTGAAATTCATGTCAAGATGTTTTTGTGACTCCACATGCAAGTCAATGATTTGCACCTCAAACACGTATATCGCACGAAAGTCCTAAGAAGGCCACGTGTCAATTTTTTTGGGACTGATTTGCGAGTAGTTTGTGAATGGTTAGCAGATGTTTTGTTCGCTTTTTGTTCTGAAACCATTTGCTTTTTATTGGCCTGTTATCAGCGCAGACAAAATGCAAATAAAATACGAAATGATGACAAAATATATAGCGTATGGCGCATGCCAGCAAGCCTCAGACTTTGAGCGTGGAGGTCTCCGACTTGTCGCTTTTCGTTGCGAATGAAAAACGAATAATTTGCTACACTGTACGATGACAACCCTGCGACCTTCTCGCGACACGTGCGAACTGTTTGAGAAGAGTTTGAGACTACTCCGCATCAGAGCTTTGTTTCATTCAAGTAGATTTCAAACGTTTGAATTTTTCTGCGATGAGTTCACGAACTGGGCGACCAAAATGCGGATGCCGCGAATGTCGCGCGACAAATTGCCATTCGCGTCAGTCGCTTTTCTATCGCACCGCTAGTGTGATCACCCCCTAACAGTTTCTCTTTACTTTATCACTACTTGTTCAAGTGACAAGAATAAAGGAAGTGATCACAAGGGATGAGATGGACAAATCTCCCTACTCGTCCCATTAAAATATATATAAAGAACAATAAGAAGAATATGCATTCCTTTATTAGGGCTTACAAGGTACAACAGTAATTAATTTATTTATGTATATTTCGGAAATATACACTAATGGCATCGAAGTGTCGTAGTGGTTAGCACGTCCGCCTCATAACAAGAAGCTCCTGAGTTTGAGACCCAGGCTTGGCAAGCGTGTTCCTGTGTGGAGTTTAGATAATCTTCATGTGCGTGTGGGGTTTCCTCTGGCTTATCTGGTTTTCTCCCACAGTCTGAAGACATGCACATTAGTTAAACTAGGTATTTCATATTGCCCCTAGGAGTGAACATAAGTGTGTGTGTGTGTGTGTGTGTGTGTGTGTGTGTGTGGGTTGGCCCTGCAATGGTCTAGCCCCCCGTGACCCTAATAAAGAATAAAGTGGGTCATGAAATGACATGATCGCACTATAACTGCCAGGCAATTAGAACAGAGGATTACTTTATAACAGAAAGCGCAGTGCACAGTCCAGCTCTGTGTCCTTTATTTCAATAAAGAAAAGATCTCTCTGACTTTACGCCCATGTACGCTTATTGTATTGTGCATTAGTCGTAAGTCGCATGAATAAAAGCATCAGTTGAATGAACAAATACTATGGATTATTGTTTATCTAAAATTTACGGCATATTAATGGAAACATCGAGCAATGTCTGTAAATATAATATGTTTTGTGCTCCAAATAACCATACCTGAATTTATATTCTAATTAACACCAAAAATGGGTGTGGCCTAAATCAAACCATGTTATTAGATGTGTTTGTATTTGTGTGATATTATCGTACAAATTCTGTTGCATTTATAACCGGAAATATTAACTGACTACTGGCCTTTAAACCGCTGTCTAGTTGCTAAGAATTGCGGCTCATGTTCATGTTAATGAATGTGACCTTTATTTGAGATTCATATCCGACTGCTGACTGTTTTTAGCAATGAGGCCCATGCTATAACATCATATCATTTTCAGACCGAATAACAAGTTATTCTATTATGAATTATATAATTAGGGCCACAGAGAGGCTGGAGTCTATCTCAGCTGACACCGGGCGAAGACGAGGTTCACCCCGAACAGTTCGCCAGACCATCACAGGCCCAACACACACAATCATTCACACGCACACCTACGTGTAAAAACAGCCAGTTAACCTGATACGCATGTTTTTGGACTGTGAGAGGAAACATGGGTAATATAGAACAAGGAAACCTTGAAACCTGAAGTGGGCATGCTAATCATTACACTGCCGTGCTGCCCGATATAATCCTTAAGTATGAAAAGACCACCAAAAGATAATTAAGCATGAGGTGAAAAGGACAGCATGTATATTTATGTCACCCCACCATGTACCATGCCTGACAATATGTAAGCTAAGCTCAGTCATCCTTTCTGTCACCCCTGTGGGTTAGGGACACATGCTCTCCTGAATAATTTATACAAAGTCCATGTGTTAAACTTTGATTAAGCAATTAGGCAAAAGTTTAAGCTTTAAACTATTTATTTATTTATTTATTTTTTACGTTTTGTGTTTAGAAAAGATGGTTTTGGGTCCAGTGGTGTACTGGTTAGGGTACTAGGCTCATAGCCGGGCGGGTGTGGGTTCGAATCCCTGTTAGACTTCTACTGTGCTAAGACTCCTTGGCAAGGTCTTAAGCACAAGAGTGTCTCTGTCTACCAAGCAGTATAAATGGGTACCAGTAAAAAAATACTGGGAAGGAAACCTCTGATGGACTAGCGTCCCATCCAGGAGGAGTTAAACTCCTCATTGCTTCGCACTACGGAAACCGGGGATAAGCTCCAGCCTGATGAGCCAGTAGGCTCGGGGGTAAAAGCCCAATAGACCTTACCAAACCCTACCTTTGAGAAGAGGATCTAGATCATTCAGTGTTGGGGTTGGTAAAGGCATTAGCTGTCTGAGAATAACGTATATCTCTCTTCAGAATAAGTCTGTGTGCCTGGGCAATATTCCTGCATTTGTTTGGTTATGAAATATTAAAAAGGATTATTTAGTTCAACTTATTTAAATGTTTAAAATTCATTTTGCACCGAGGTATTTAATATGAATATATACTACTATATTAAAAATAAATAAATAAATAAAAATAAAAAAATTACGGAATTTATGCTGAGCCTACATTTATCAAAGTAGGCTTAATTTATATTGCTTTTTTGTATGAAAGTTTCGAATCAGTTAAGCATTTTCATTATTATTCTATCTGACTCTCATCTTTTATTATGAACAATTGCCGTTTACGTAACTTGGTATTGTCAACCAACATTATATGCATGTCTTTTACAAGCTTGTGCTCTTGGAGCCTCACAAGAATATATATTCAGTGTCCCTGCATTATGAAAGAAATGCTCGTAGACAAATAATTTATGGGCTTCTCATAAAAAAATATCAACCTCACCTCGTCTATGTCTGTCTGAACTGCTAAAGTCACAAATCTTATAGGACTTTATATCCGTGAAGATATATGTCTTATGACATGGTTTTAGAAGTATCCTTGCTCCAAGTTATTACTTTCAGAACGCATAATACAGTAGTGCTTGAAAGTTTGTGATTTTTTATTTATTTATTTATTTTAGTTGTGGAGTTTTTATATTTCTGCTTTAATATGATTAAAAATATCAGATTTCCACAAAAGTCCTAAAACTAAAGGGAAGCCACTTATACAAAAAAAAT
>JAQMYF010000016.1:14818632-14838380 GCA_030014195.1 Neosilurus mollespiculum
TGTGTGTGTGTGTGTGTAAGAGAGAGAGAGAGAGAGAGAGAGAGAGAGAGAGAGAGAGAGAGAGAGAGAGAGAGAGATTATTATTATTATTATTATTGCTATTATTATTTTTCATTCATTTTCTTAACCACTTAATCCTAATTAGGGTCCTAGGGAGGCTGACGCCCATCTCGGCCGACTCAGGGCGAGGGCAGTGTCCACTCCAGACAGCTCGCCAGGCCTTCGCAGGGCAGAAAAATGCTGACGGCAATGCAGCCTCCTCTTTTCGAAAATCAGCAATGGTTCTTTTACCTGCCTCTCACTACAGACAGTGAGAGATATGGCTGGCCTTTTATAACCCAGTTAGCTGAACTGAGGGCAATAAAATGTAATAAGGACATTTGCAGTGATGTTTAAAGAACAAACTGGACTTTCCCATGGAACTGAGGTTTATGTTGTATGTAAAACAACTTTTGGGAAAGCGTTCCTCAGCTGAGTAGAAGAGAAACGGTGCAACAAATGCAAGATGGGGACTTGAGTCATGCTGTAAATAAGTGATACATGTGGATTTTTGTATTATCTTTGTCCTGCCTTACACCTGAAGGTTCTTTTGAGGGTTTGTTTGTTTGTTTATTTTTTTAGAGAAGACAAATCATAGAAATTTAGTATCTGGTATGTTCACTTTTTGCTTTTATCATAATATACACTGGAGCTGGCAGGGACTCCACGTTTATAGAAAACCTGATGATCCATGTTCGAACGAAACTCGAGATGTGTCATCTGAACAATGGAAGTGATGAAACTCATGGAAAGTCTGACTTTCTGTAAAACGGGCTACCATGGGTCAGGGATCACAGATTTGCTTGAATTTAAATAGTGACCTAGAAATTGTGCTAGTCTCCAGTTGGTCCGGTCGAGGCTCAGCAACATTAATGTGTGAATGAGCAGGTTATCACATCAATGCACTTTTTCTTCCCTGATGGAACGGATATAAAATGGAGACTCAGATAATGAGCGAGTGGTTCAGGGAGCATGAGGAACCATTTTCACATATGTATCGGCACTCCAGAGTCCCGACCTTAACCCTATTGAAAGTTTTTTTGGAATGTGCTGGAGAAGACTTTATGGAGTGGTTCAGTTTTTCCCTCATTGATTCAAGACGTCAGTGAGAAATGAACCCGACACTGGATGGAATGTTTTGTTGCTTTTATATATATATATATATATATATATATATATATATATACAGTGTTGCACCTTCGCACATAATTTAAGGTGCTGAATTAATGTACTTGGTCAAGGACAACGTTTTTATTTATTTGTTTATTTTTTCATTGCTTAATTTATTCCATATTAACATCAAAAAATAATTTGGATTTCTGAGGAAATATTTCTCAAAGTATTTATTTATTTACGAAACCAAATCCCAGAACCAAGACATGCCCCAATCAGTTAATAAACTTTCACCAAAGACTGAATAAATAAACAAAAAGATGATTTGTCATCCTTAAATACATAAAAAGTGTAATCTTGACAAATTGTTGTAGTATCAAAGGAATAAAACATGGTGAGACCTGTTGTTTTAGCAAAGTAATTAGCTTCAGAGGGGATCTCTGCTTCATATCAGACCGCATCAAACCACCCTACTGTTAATTTATTTTCCCATAAATCACACACTGTCATATTGTACCGCCTACTTAATTACCAACACATGAGTCGATGGCTTAGAGTTCCACATCTCCATTTTTTTCCCAATACTTTTCTTACCTGCATCTTGATCAGAAAACCAATTTTATTCACTGTTGCTGAACAAATGTCATGTATGATGCCACAATGCTAAATGTAATCCCACATGAGTTCTACTGTACAGATATTTCTGGATAATGCTGGTTTAAAATGTGCATTTTAAGAAGACAGCTGCCAGATATGATTGTTGCTCTATTGGGAAAATGAGGTGATGGAGCACGCGCGCGCACACACACACACACACACACACACACACACACAAACCATCTGGAAGAACACCGTGTCCTGCTAAAGTTCCAGGGAGCAATATGAACTTTGTCAGCATAGTTATTGATTTGACACGACCTTTGCTAATGTCATCATACCTTCTAATGTCCCCCAGCAGTCTCCCACCACATGCATCTGTGTGTGTGTGTGTGTGTGTGTGTGTGTGTGTGTGAGAGAGAGAGAGAGAGAGAGAGACAGAGAGAGAGAGTGTATACTCAGTTACTCAGTCATTTGCAGAACTGCTTTAGCCTACTAGGGTCATGAGGAGGCTGGTGCCTATCTCAGCTGACACAGGGCAAAGGTGGGGTACACCCTGAACAGCACGCCAGATCATTGCACGGCTATGTATGTCTAAGATTCAGAAATAGAACACAAGGAAACACAGTGAATGATGCATCAACTGTTTCTACAACATATAGTTCATTCAACAGTTTTAAACCTATTTCATACTTCACTGTACATATGCTTTTATAATTATTTCAGAAAAAATAATAATAACGTTAGCCAATGCTGCTCACATCATCCCATCAATGACACATGGTGGTGGTAGCGCCATTGCAGTAAAAGTTGTCATTTTTTGCAAGTGAAATAAAAAGCAAGCTTTTCAAACTCTCTTGTTACACATGAAAATATGTATATTTTCATTGCCTGGTGGTTTTTACTTACATTTTCGAATTGCGATTTGCTAAAATCCCTTTAATAGTTTGCATTAGCCAGTTTGACAAGGCTGCTTTTTCATTCCCGTGAGAGTGCGATACCGCAAGAATAGTTACTGGCAAAAATAACAGTATACAGAAATCAATCTAACTAATCAGATATAAACTAGCAAACGTCCGAATAAAATAAAACTAGGCACTTCCACAATTCATATGCGATTCTGTTGACATACATTAAAACAACTGCACGCTCATACATGTCAAAGAAAGAAAAACGCACGGTGTATTCATACGCAAATTAGTTCAATGTTTCCGGTGGGAACACTAGATGACCACTTGACTTACAATGTTGTCCTGCTTTGTGCAGGGAATTTGGTTGTTTTTATTCTATAAACAAACAAAATAATTTTTCATTTAATAGAAACAGACATCCACTATGCATGCATGATTGATGGAGTTTGGGTTTAATTTGCTTTTAGGTTCAAGGAATCACTTTCGTAACTACTCCTGTTTGGGCTTTTTACATCGACTTCCTTTTTATTCATAATGTAGCTGATTTAAGATCCTTTGTTTTAGATTAAAAAAGTCCTAAAAAAGTATTTTTTTTTTTCTGACAAATTTTGACTAAAGAATAAAGATGATTAATTTTCTTTAAGTTTTATTGCTTGTACCCAAGAACGCATGAACCTCTGCTAATTACTGAGCATTTAATTGATCTAACATGAGAGTTTTTAATCCAAAGTGAACATTTTTTTTTTTCTGCAGTAACATTAAATAGAGTATAAGGTGGGATCATTATCACCTGCTATGGCGGTAAATACATTTGTGATCCAAGTATAGGTTTACGATATATTGTATTCTAGCGCATTCGTTGGTGCTAATTTTATCCTGCTTTCTTTTCTTCCTTACACAAATATACCTAATAAAAATCTCTGCTCATTAATGTAGTCACAGCAATGTACTTCTGAAAAGGTTTCTGTGGCCCAATGAACGGTGAAATCACCTCCAGTGCCGGATAGCTTCAAATACAATGGGGAGAACTGGAGGCCTGCCAGCTGAATTCGAGCCCAAGCACAGACAAAAGTTCTACAACAACAGTCTGAGGCAAATATGGGCGCCTCATATGAATGCACCACAGCAAACACTTTGCCTATGACGTCAATGGCAGTTTGGTTCGATGTTCAACATTTCCAGGGAGCCTTCAGCGACTTAGAATACTTGAACATGTGGTCGAAATTAATGACACTAGCCATTGATTGGTCCGGAGCAATTCAAGGTCATTTTGCACAAACAAGGTTTCTGCTTGAACAGTTTCAGACACAAAGACACAAGGCTGCATGATTATAGGTCCTTCTTCTAAGGTTTAGTATACCAGATGCATACCAAAGACATTTAATCAAATTAATAACCTAATTATTAAGCACATCTTTACAATCTATCCTTCGAAGTGAAATGCAACAGCACAGCTGCCAAATAATACAATTTTTTTATTTTTCTTTTTTTTTTTATATATTTAGCATATTACTGACTTATAGAATGATTTCAAATATTCTGCATTTTATAAGTGTACACTGCAAACACTTTACCCATCATTACTTATGTAATGCTTGCGACCTAATGTACTGGCAACATATCATTTCACAGGAGACATTATAGGAATATCAAATTCATTTGCTTCACTTCCATGGGTGCCTCTGCTGCAAAAAAAAAAAAAAAAAAAAAGAATAAAAAATAATAATAAAAAATAAAAGCTCCCCTACCACCCCGCTACCTCCCCTGAAGTGCAAAATGATATTGAAGATATTTGCTGTCAAGCTCAAGACCCGAATAAAACCCCGACATTAATTCTGGGTCAACCTGTTTTTATCAAAAGTTATGATTAATTTATAAGAGTCCAGCTGTGTGCACTGATAAAACCCCTTGTTTACAAACAGAAAAGAACTTTGCACAGTTTTGACTTAGCCTAGACAAGGCCCTCCACCAAACGCCGGTGACCTGGTAAGGAAGCTATTAGCAACCAAGATGCCAAGGGTAACTCTCATCATGATTTTCCAGGTGATGTGCAAAGCATTGCAGTTGCTAATGTGTTAAATTTAAATAAGTATTTTGGGCTTTTACACCCGAGCCTAGTGGCTCATCAGGCCAGTGCTTATCCCTGGAACCGACTAGGAGTTCAACTCCTCTTGGATGGGACGCCAGTCCATCGCAGGTTACCTTCCCAGTATTTTTTACTGGTACCCATTTATACTGCTGGGTGGACAGAGGCACACTTGTGGTTAAGACCTTTCTCAGGGGTCTTGGCATGTCTTGGGGGGTCTAAAGGGGATACGAACCCACGACCTCCTGATCATGAGCCCAGCACCCTAACCGCTATGCCACAGGCCCCGCTAATGTGTGAAAACATAATTTCAAATATTCCTGAATCATTACTAACTGTAAAAAAGGTTATTTAAAATAAATACAAACAAAAACCAAACACACAAATAAATAAATAAATAGTTTTATAGCTGTTTACATCTTCGCTTGTCTGGAAAAAAACTGCATTTTATTTAGGGCCATAGATTTGACTATGGTTTATTCAATTATTTCTTTATTTATTAACTTTATACCCCACTCTATCCTAAAATTGTTGTGGGCGAACACCAATCTCAGCCGACTCTGGGCGAAGGTGGGGTACACCCTTCCAGTCCCTTCACGCTCACACCCACACCAAGGACAATTTACAGCAGCCAATTAACCTAATGTAAACTTTGGACTGTGGAAGTGAACTGGAGTAAGTACCCGGATGAGACCCATACGAGCACGAAGAAAACGTGCAAACTTTACACAGAAATGCTGCTGCTGAGCTCAGGGCAGCTTCTGTTAGTACCGCCCCTTTTCCCCTTCATAAACTACGTTAGCATTGAGAAAATATCCACAAATGTTTCAGATATTTATCAGGAAAAACCTAGAAACCCTCAGATTTGCGTCCTCATGCTCATGAAAAGCCTAACTCAGCAGCCTATCTAGTTCAGTTATTAAGGTCATGTGATTTGTATGGCAGCTGACTGTGCATGCTTCATTGGGGTATACAATATGGAGAGTTCCGTAATCGTAGCCCTTAGCATTAGCACTCTGTTTTGTGCTCTCCCGCATAGGGTAGCATGTCCAATTTACTTTAAGGATTAAGGGGTAGTGATGATCTAGCCCTCCATCTAGATTTTCAAAAATAGATTTTTATATGATGACACTATATTGTGATGTAAGAGGCACATCCTGTTAGTAGTTCCCGTGACAATGCAAGCATAATGTATACTCACTGTGACAATATCAAGGACAAGGCGCACCACTTGTGCTGTATGTTGATGTCACAAAGAAATTTATATTAACTATATAAGTGCGAAGACCACTCACCTGCTTGCTGACCAGACTACATTAAACCAACTAGCTGGCTGACCAAACCACATTGAATTGTTTGCTGACGAGACTGCGCGAACAACTGGACAATAAAATCATCAGGAGTAACCTTCACCTATGGTTTGGAACAACGGACTTACGACTGCCTGCCCATGTTAACTCCCCTTTATTTGTGTTGTATCGGCTCAATACTCACTTTCTACAATAAATTTCTAAAATCATTTCTTTGCCTGACCTGGTTTATTCCAAAGACTTCGGAAACTCTCACCCACTCATCACAGTATGGAGTTTAAATAAAATAAAATAAAATAAAAAATTCCCAGACTGCTTTGCAAACTGAGACAGTATAACATGAAACATGGTTACTGATGTAGGGAAAGAAGCTACTTCTTTACTCAGACTTCATTCAGATTTTGGCAGGCAGGTTGCTTGACATGTGTTCCCCTTCTTGTTTGTTAAAACGCAATAAAAAACGTACAGCAGTTTGGTTTTACCTTAAAACAAAGACAAAGCAAAGGAATCCAGTAATGCCTTTGGCACATTGCTATTTATTTTTTTCTTTTCTTTTCTTTTATTTTTATTTATTTATTTATTTATTTATTTATTTATTCTGATTGCAGACAACACTGCTGACGCTGAAGAACTTTATATAAAAGTTAAAATGGTTGCCAAGGGGATGGGAATGTCAATCAATAACCCAAACATGAAGAATATTGCATTCAACAATCCAAAAGGGAACCTGAAGACTTTCAGCTACACAACTTTATACCAAGTCAGTGATGTTCCATGTCTCAGTTCCTGGGTAGAATGAACCAAGAAAGCTACTGATTAATGGGAAAGCATGAGCCGCTAACTCCAAGTGAACTTAAAATCAGTCTTTTCAGAGCCACTGTGCAAAGAGTGTTGCTATACAGCTCAGAGAGTTGGACAGTGACAGATGCATGTTCAATGAGACTCGATGGTGGTTCTTTCACGTCAAAGATCTGCCCATAATGGGTCTCTTTTGCCAAGCCGCTTTATCCTACTAGGGTCACATTGGGGGCTGGTGTCTATCTCAGCCAACACTGGGCGGAGGCATGGTACACCCTAAACAGCTCGCCAGACCATCGCAGGGCTAACACACTCACAATCATTCACATTCACTTCTAGGGGCAATTTGGAACAGCCAATTAGCCTAATGTGAATGTCTTTGGACTGTTGGAAGAAACTGGAGTACCCAGAGGAAACCCATGTAAACTCACTGGCTCAGTGGTTCCTCAGTGGTTAAGGCTCTGGATTACTGATCTGAAGGTCAAGCCCCAGTACCAACAAGATGCCACTGGGGGGCCCTTGAGCAAGGCCTTTAACCCTCAATTGCTCAGTTGAAAAAAAATAAAAAATTATAAATGTAAGTCACTCTGGATTCCATACATGTAAATGTAAATGCAAACATTGAGAGAAAAAAAAATCCATGCAGAAACGCCCTCGTCTGGGACTCGAACCCAGGACCTTCTCACTGTGAGGCTGATATGTGAACCACTACATAACCCTGGCGCCCCAAATGAAATATTTCGCTGAATCTTATTTGCTTAATTTTATTTGTAATATTGATGTAATCACTTTCAGAATATTAAAAATGTCCATTACTTCAGCATTGCAGCATGATTACATTATCATGTGGGAAAATTGATATGAGAGTTGTACAAACAGGCATCAATTTCAATATAATTAATGGAAATAATAAAAATAGCAGTCAGCCATGAGCATAATTTGTCTCCTGGGGTCCAAGGCACTCCCGTGGCAGCATGTGAATGTGTGTATACCTTTCAATTGCAGGTCCATATATTTACAGCCTTTCCCAGCTATCCCTTCCTGACCAGTGGGATGGGACTTGCAGTGCTCTCATTACCCACAGCAGCTCCTTCGCCTTGCCCCTAATGGCCTTTTTTATTTTAGCCACAGTATTTTCAAACACATCCCAGCTTGCATATAAATACACGGACTGGCTGAGTCGGACAATCCGGTTCCCATAAGGGTCATGGCTAGGGCCATGCAGCTTGTACGTAATTGTCTAGGAAGCAAGAAGGCACAGAGCTAGGCAAGCGGTGGTATGTGTTAGGAAAACAGTATTTCTGATTGGAATACAGTATTGGTAGGGGAGTTGATTTGATCACTCTGCCTGTGCTAGTAACCTTGTATTGTCGGTTTGAAAAAGTCATGTATAACTCTCAGTGGTATCACTGGAAATGGGGAAGGAAAACAGGGACAGTGGACTGTTGAAAGTTCATATCATGAACTGTATATTACAGTTTTCCATATCATTGTATGGGGGAGCACTGTGGACATATATTTGTATTGGTGAAACTCCCAGAGGTACATTCACAGTTTGGTGATGTGCATTTTGTGCATAACCTTATGCTGGATGTACTGGATGGACTTTATAGGGGAGTTAATCATCATGGAGATGACTAAACAACATCATTCAAGATCCAAGACACAATCTTCAGCCTATCTTTGCCATCCCCATATCACCAAGCAGTAAGCTGGTGTCCCTTATGAAAGATGACGGGTTTGGATTCTCTGACCAAGCATGAGAGTTTCCATAGGATGGTATGATTTCCATTTGGTAGGGTGGCCTTTCCAAGAGAGATTCTGAACCTGCGTCAATAGTTTTACGTAAGTACCATTGGGATTAATTTTTTTGGTTTGTGTTTCAGTTTATTTTTGATGGTCCACATTTATGCTCTATATAAAAGAATGCTTTTAACAAACACTCGAAAGGAGGAGTTGTCTTCCTGCCACAAGTGGTGGAGTGAAGTGGTGTTGCATGCATCTCATGCCTTTCCTTTCCATGACACAAAGTGCTTGGGTGTTTTTTTTTTTTTTTTTTTTTTTTTTTTTTTTTTTTTTTTTTTGGTATTTGATAAGTTCAATCTCGGATTGAAGTAAGTAGCTTAGTTTTCTTTTAAAGATGAAATGTGCTTTATATCAGAAAATTCTTCATGCATTTCTATGTATTTTATAATTTAGAATGCAATCTTGAAGATAATGTAAAATATTTTCTTGGCTGATATTTATTAGTGGAAGGTTAAAAAATTGTCAGGTTCCTCATGCTCGAGAATCACTGGAAAGAAAATCAATCGCTGTAGGGCTTTCTTCCCGCCTGTGCTGAGTAGGTTTAAAGTGAAGGTCACCACGCGCAAAGCAACTCCACTCTTTAGGCCACGGAACATTCCTCAGTGGCTCAGCGGGCTAAGTCGGCTGTGGCAACCACAAGGCTGTAGGTTTTAAGTCAGACTGTCCTTGTCCTAGATGGACCTGACAAGGCTAACAAGTTCAATCTGCCCAGGCTTGAAGTGAGAGTTGTCCTTTCTCCTAGACTGTCTACCTTAAAAAGAGCTAACGAGCCCAGTCTGCTCACACAGATATACCACCGGTTGCCCCCTCAGCAGACTTAGGAGAGGCCATGGGCAAAGACCTCAAGCCAGGCAAGCCAAGCAAGGGTCCTGCAGCGATGACCACATCTGGAAAGGCAGAGGCGAACATCGCAACATCAAAGACAAGCCTTCCAAACTTTTCTGTTACACACAAATGTGTATATATTCATTATCAGGTGGTTTTTACTTACAGATTTTATTAAATTAGGGTTTAATTTCTCTTGAAGTCGGTGGTTACTGAATAGCAAGATTTTCCACCAAGCTTTCCAGACTGTTGAAATGGTGATTTTACACAACCATGTTTTTGTTTTTTTTGTTTTTTTGTTTTTTTGATTGAGACATGAATGGTGAATCCTTAATCAAGAGTTCTTCACATACTGATTGTTCAATTTTAAGCTGTGTTTCTTGCTGCATGTCTGAATATCTCAATTTCAGTATGTACTACAACTGATGAGCTAAGAGCTGTTACTTTTAAGAGGTGTGTTTGGGGGTTAACTAGAGTCTGTGCTTGGCCAATCCAAGCTAAGAATTGTGAAAGTTAAAGGATATATTAAACAATTTAACAAAATAATGTAAATCTGATGTCTCCTCAAGGTTTTCAGGAACAGAACCCCACCTGTAGATCTTGCTTCTTGCCAACAATCCCAGCCCTCTAGATGGACAGGTTCTACTCATGATATTCCTCCATGCAGGTGAAGTCAGCACCTCCAGTGGCTCCCACCTGTCAGACACAGTGCCTGCTATGCAAAGCACTGAATGACTAATATAGTTCGATTCCTCTGATTAATCAGTTAACGTTTTAATATTTTTTCTTCCTTTTCTATTTAAAATGTGACGTTACACAATGAAACCCCCTGAAAACTATGCATCAAAACACGCGGTTCAATCAGCAAGGGTGTACTATGACTTTTCGCTAAAAGTTGAGTAACCATGGTGACAAAAAATCATAAAGTGGGGGGAAAAGTCCCATAGGAATGTATGAGAAATCTTGAAATTGCTCACTTGTAGTTTTCCAGGCACTCCAGGATGAAAGCTACTGTGAAATCCAGCATCCGGCGGCAGTGCAGTGCTCTGTCATATCAACTGACATCTGAATCTTTCGGGTATAATGCAACAATCAGCAGCATTTAAAATTTGAAATAAAAAAAGAAAAGAGGTTTAATCATGTCATGTCATTTAATTTACTGAACTGATTAATACTATATAAGGGTCACAAGGAGGCTGGAGTCCATCCCTGCTGACACTGGGCAAAGGCAGGGTACACCCTGAACAGCTCACAGTCCATCACAGGGCTATAACACACACACACACACACACACACACACACACATCCACACCTAGTGGCAATTTTATATACCCAATTAGCCTACTGTGCATGTCTATGTACTATGAGAGGAAACCCAGAGGAATCCCAAGAAAGCACTGGAAGAGCGTGCAAATTGCACACAGAAATGTCCTCACTGAGTTCAGGGCTTGAACCCAGGACCTTCTTTCTGTGAGGCGGAAGTTCTAACCACTACACAACCGTACCGCAATGCAAATAGGTTTTCGGTATTCAAAAGTTTTATCCGGCAACAAATAGAATGCTAAACAAGTTCATCATAATCTCAGAAATAGTCATTAGGGCCTGAATCACAAGGAGTAATTCTGTGTTTTCAGACTTGCAGTCATGTCTAAGCAGAGCTTCGTCTGTTCACGGGTTCAAGAGTGGATGACGGTGAACAAACTATCCAGCCTGAGGGCCTTTTTCTTTGCTTTACATTCGCGGTTGAATTATACAGACCCTAGGCCTGAGGTTTGGACAGTATGGTGGTAGACATGAAAAGAGCATATGAATTTAGACATGGAATTGAGGAAAAGTTTTTTTTGTATTTATTTTTACAGGCTTGTTACTCAAGTTCTTGGTGAGGGTGTTTTATTTTATTTTTCTTTTAAACCACGGGTAATAAAAGGTTGTATTTTGCACCCCGCACTGCTCTTCAGCTCACTGCTTTTTAATTAAGAAAGCTATGAGGACAGAGGGGAAAGACAGCATGTTGACTAGCCTCTGGAAATTGAATTGCATTATTCTGTGCTAATGCATGCCTCTGTTTGCAAGCGTCTCATCATCTTTTGTCTGCTGCGTTGGGACAAAACGAGGGTCTTGCCTTCTTGAATTATATTGATACATGTTTGTGTATACTTAGTGATACACACTAGTCTAAACTAAATGATGGCTTAAAGGGGATTCGGGTTTAATTATTCAGTTTTTACTCGTATCATAGACAACTACAGGTAGTGTTTATTCATGGAATTACAGGCCGCAAAATATAACTCATTAAATCAAGGTAAGATGAAAGGAAGGGATACGAGATATACCTAACGAAATACAATTTAACTTTTTCTTTACTTTAATTTGTTCATATCTGTGTATTTTTAACAACAGTGACACTGTGGTTATCATATCTGCCTCTCAGCAAGAAGGTCCTGGGTTCAAGTCTCGGGCTCGACAAGGGCGTTCCTATGTGAAGCTCGCATATTCTTTCTGTGCTTCCGTGGGTTTCCTCTTTGTACACCAGTTTTCCCCCCCAGAGTCCAAAGACTTACATTTAAGGCTAATTGGCTGTTCTAAATTGCCCCAGGCCATAGTGTGCGTGTAGATGTGTGTGCTATCCCTGCGATGGGCTGGTGAGCTGTCCAGGTTGTACCCCGTCTTCAGTCGGCTGAAATAGGCTCCAGCCTCCCTGCGAACTTCATAGGATAATTGGTTTGGCAAACGAATGAATGAATGAGGCTTAACAAACTTAACACACATGACAATATAAACAAAAAGGCAGATGAAGTTTACAAAAAATAAAAGTGCTACACTGGGCAGTGTGTTGCACGTAGAGAGGCGGAATGTGTGACAGCACTGAAATTATCAACTCAACTGCCGTAAACTGGTGTCATGTTGAGAATCACTCTGACAGGCTGGTGGCAGGTTGTTGACAGCCTGTAGATGGTTTCTTCATCTAGTTTATACTGAATGTGTCACGTAATCCTGGATAATATACCACTAACGTCCAGGTCTACCTGGTTTAACTGGATCGAAGGCCTTTTCGTTACAAACTGGTTGGTAAGGGCTTACCAATCCAGAATATGTCTGCGATGGCCTGGCGAGCTGTCCAGGGTGGACTCTGCCCTCGCCGAGAGTAGGCTGAGATGGGCACCAGCCTCCCCGCGACCCTAATTAGGATTAAGCGGTTCAGAAAATGAATGAATTATGAATGAGTTATCCGATTTTGATTATTGCATAGTGATTATATTTATCCATTATATTTTACCCTCTGTCTTGGAAATTTGATGACTGCCTGTGTTTGACCCCAGAACTGTGCTACAATTACAGTCCTGATTCTGGTTTGTATTTTGGCTCTATTAAAGCTGCATGCAAAGTATCAAAAAAATAATAAATAAATAAATAAATAAAATGTAAGAATCAATGGCACGGCCACGTGCGGCGCTTTATTGGAATAACACCGCGGGATTCCCCAGTGCTTCTGGTCAAAATTCATTCATTCATTTTTTTTTTCCTTATCAGCTTATTTACTTATTATCCTAATTAGGGTTGCGGGAAGGCTGGCGCCCATCAACGCCCACTCTGGGCGAAGATGGGGTACACTCTGAACAGCTCACCAGACAATTGCAGGGGCCAATACATATAAAACCATTCACACTCACACCTAGGGGTGATTTGAAATAGCCAATTAGCATTCTGTGCATGTTTTTGGACTGTTAGGGGAAAGCGTGGTACCTGGAGGAATCCATGCAAGCACTGGGAGAACATGCAAACTCCACACAGACACGCCCGGGCCTGGGAATCAAACCCAGGCCATCTTGCTGTGAGGCGCACATGCCTGCCACTGTGCCGCCCCCCGGTCAAAATATCAAACCCTAATAATTTTAAAGTCACAGTATCTTTAAGTATAAAACTAATGAGGTACATTAGTGATGGTGGGACCATGTTGATCCATGTCAGTCATTTTCATAACGGTCCACACCACACGTGCATACGTCAATCAGTTGAACCTCGGCTGCTCTGTTATCTTTTGGGCCGAAGGACATTTGAGCTGCTATTTCAATTATTTACTTATTTATCTTATATTTATGGTCATCAGTGTCGGATGTCATGTTTCACAGTAGTGTTTTTGGAATGAACTGTAAGTACTTTATTTTCAGATAAGACACTTCGCATGCAGTTTTAATGAACCCCACCACACACACACACACTGATCCTCAACCCTCAGTCCTTTTTTTTTTTTCTTGTTTTGTTTTGTTTTAATGATATGTAGATCTGATGAGTCATATGCCTATAAATTAACACGCATCGGAATGAAGAGGGTGTGTTAGGCAGCGATTACATTTTCTGAATACCAGATGCATCACAGTGCACCAAATTGAATAATCATGGATACATGTTGCTTTAACAAATGTTGAAATCCCATTTATTAAGGATAGTAATTTTTTTTTTGTGTCTTACCACCCACTGCTGCATCTGCTAGAATAAAGATGGATATGTTATCTTCATCCTTGTCGCCACCTGGGGCTGTAAACAAACAAAAGTAATGAACTCCTTTTCGACACTTTTGAAAGGAAAGCAACATTTGTTCACAATGCATGCCTCGCCCCTTACTTTCTTCATGGGAAGTCAAAAGGCAAACAGTGGTGTGTATATAAATAGATTAGACCTGGGAGTTTGAGGGTGTAGGAGAGTTTTTATTTATTAATTTATTTATGTTATTCTTTTCTGGGCTCTGGCAAGGTAGTTCCTTCCTGGAATCTAATGGAGCCATTTTTTACCAGCTTGTGGTATAAACTTGAACCATCAGCAACTGAACCAAACACATGCAGTCAATATTACTTTATAAAGGAATTCCTCGAACATATGACTTAGTACCATTTTAACTAACGATCGCTAAGGGAGGCGACGTACTCGTTAGCACTCCTGCCTCATGACAGGGAGGTCCTGAGTTCGAGCCCCGTGCCAGGAAGGCGCGTTTCTGCATGTTCTCCCCATGCTTCCGTGGGTTTCCTCTGGGTGCTCCAGTTTCCTCCCACAGCCCAAAGACATGTATATTAGACCATATGGTTGTTCCAAATGGGCCCCAGCCTCTCCATTACCCTAACAAACTATAAAGCAATTCAGGGCATGCGCTTCTTCTAAGACCACCATAAGGAAGACAGCAAAAAGTAAAAGGAAAACCTATTATAAATCTGACAGCTGCAAATAATGATGGTATTGAAATGGTAAGAAATATAGCATGAAATTCCAGCTTCCACATATGTAGCTTATCAATTTAGGTCTGTGTGTGGCAGTGTGGAACTTTTAACTGCCTTCTATATGGACTGCTCTGCACTGCCTGATCCGTGCAGTCTGTTCTAGAAATCTGTTGTAAAATTCGGCCAAGATTTTATTAAGATCGTCTCTTTCACTGAGACATACATTGATAAGCAATATCATTATCTCCAACAAAATGGCAGGTCACACATGGGGTTTTCCTGGTATGTGATGGTAGGCACCTAGCAAAGATGGTCCAATGAACGACAACCAGTGAACTGCCAAGAGTGTCATGTGTGCCAAAGGCACATTGATGTATGTGTAAAGTGAAGGCTGGTACACGTGTCTGATCTCACAGAAGATCTGTGGTGCACACTGCTAAAACTGTTAATGCTATGACTGACTATGATAGAAAGGAGTCAGAACACACAGTGTATTGCAGCTTGTTGTGTATGGGGCTGCCCAGCTGCAGGCCAATTAGGTGGTGTTGATGTTATGGCTGATGAATGTATAATTGCGTCAGTTTGTACTGAACTCCTCTGTAATTTGTGGGGTCAATTCTGTAGTGTTAATGCAACTTTTCATGGTGTGAGTCCATGGTGAATGGTTCAGTGCCCAGTGGTACTCTGGCCAGGTGGACTGTGAGGGAAGGAGCCAATGTCAGCCATTAATGGGACCATGATCTGCTTTCATTTTCAATGGAAGGCCATCACTTGCTGGGTGCCCATTCCTGCCGACACCCTGAAAAGCTCAACAGACCATAAGCCAACAAAAACACAGCCATTTACGCTCACACCTAGAGGAACCCGAGAATATTCAATTAGCCTAATGCATGTCCTTGGACTGTGGGAAGAACCTGGAGTTCCCGGAAGAAATTGACGCAAGCACGGGGAGAACATGCAAACTCCCTTGTTGTGAACGGGACTAGAAGGCCTTCTTGCTGTGAAGCAGAAGTGCTAACCACTATGCCACAATGCTTCCATTTCAAATCATCACACAGTATACTATCATGGTGAGATTATCCACATAAACAAGGAAGCATCTTTGGCGTAAATTGTTTTTGGCAGGTGCAAGCGTATTCACATCAGCAGTCGGTGCAGAAGCTCCAATAAAAAGTGGAGTTTCAGGATGAGGTGAGGCATGTCCAGAGGGCAAGAGCAGACACTGCAGTAGAAGTGTATAAAGATCAGGCACTGACTTCACATCAGAAAGCAGGCATATCTTTTCAGAGATGGAACAGATTTTTAAATAATCCTTGTAGTCCTCAGCCAACATTGGCATGTGGGACCCTATATGGGATCGTCTGCAGGTTCCATGTCACCTGCCCACATGTGAGTTATGCCTGGGCTACATGGGCACCAAGTGTGCATGGGCTTAAAATGGGCATCTAGCTGGGGTCCACTTGAGTCAACTGAGATGGTTCCAAATGAGCTATCTATATGGGTTCTAGTTTGGTAACTAATAGGAAATGACTTAAGTTGGTCAGTTGACATGGGGTCATTATGGAAACTGCAGACAATCCCACATGGGTCCCACATAAAAATGTTGGCTGGGTGAAGTCTATGTAAGAGCACAGCTAAATATGAAAAGCAAAAAGTATGTAACATAGTGTAGCAAAACAGAAACTTAATTGGAAACCGTCTTGGTAGATAATTATTCCAGGTCATAAATCTTTTAGAAATACTAGAAACTCACTGGGAACTTTTACAAGGCTTTACCATCAAGAAATACTAACCCGCCACAACATGTCAAATAGATATTGCCATATGGACAGACTGTGCATCAGCCAATTCATTTTTTAGCTAGTCCTTCCTTTTCAATCCCGGACTGACAATTCCGCATTGTATAATGAGAAATTTATATCACTCGCATAATTCCCTTAACCATGTCTGAGTTATTGACATGGAAATTACTTCCTACTGACCCTTTTAGATAATCAGGGGATTAGATTAGCAGACATTTCATTTAATTGTATTCTATCAATTTAAACTGACCACTATTGTCAGGATTCGTTGGTTTTCCATTCCTTTTTGTATCAGATGTAGATGAGCAGCCATGAGGCAGTGTTAATTTACCTTAAATAAATCCACTTTATTCCAAAAGTCAAAATGTTAGGAGTTAGCAACATGATCCAAATTAGATTAGATGGGTTTTTTTGTATCTGATTCTAGTAAGATGGAAAAAATCAACACCAAAAATTGCAAGATTACCATTATTATATTAAGTGATGAAATATTCATACCAGAGATTCAGTTGGGAAGTTTAATTATTTGCTATTACAGTAAACAAAAGTCTTGAGAATACTGCAAGGCAAAAAATGTATTAAATATGCATTATTTATAGTCAGTCAGTGTATTCCAGTTTATTCATGATGACAATACTGGCTTTTGGCTCACAATCTAGAAAAAAAGATTTTACCTATATGTAAATCTGATTTTGCACATACTGAAATGTATTTTATTACATAAAGCACTTCTCTACTTCCTCAGTAATACTCCAACAGCCTATAACACTAATAGAAGTGCACTCAGGGACTGCAAACCTCCACCAAGGTAGTGTAATTTCTGAACTTTTCAATCCAGGCATTGTATTTTCAATCAGTTATGTATCTGGGCAGCATGGCGGCATAGTGGTTAGCATGTCTGTTTCACAGCAAGAAGGTCCTGGGTTCAATTCTCGGGCTCCGGTGTTTCTGTTTGGAGTTTGAATATTCTCCCCGTGCCTGCATGGGTCCAAGGACATGTGCATTCGGCTAACTGGCTGTTCCAAATTGCCTCTAGGTGTGAGTGTGAATGGTTGTGTGTGTGTGTGTTGGCCCTGTGATGGTCTGGCAAGGTGTTCAGGGTATACGCCGCCTTCGCCCAGCGTCGGCTGAGATAGGTCCCAGCCTCCCCGCAACTCAATTAGGATTAGTTCTTTATTGGCCAAAGAGCCACATTTGATTCAGGTTTCATCAAAATCCATCCATTGGGTCTCAAGTTATCGAGTTCACAGTAAGTAACACTTGACCAATTCATAACTTGTTCTGAAAAAAATGGTAAAATCATAAGTGTTGCCAACATACATATAAAAACCACTTCAAACATCTCTTGGTAGGTGCACACTTCTAGAATCCTAAAATAGAAAGGAGTGCATGCCCTATTCCTTGAGGGTTGCGGATTAATCTCAGTAGCAGAATATTCTAGATCCTAGAATTTGAAGTGTATGCTGCTAGTTAAATCTGAAATTCAGGAATTGTACAGACAATTTATAGTATGGCTATAAATGTAAATTCATAATATACACTACATTCAGAATTCTTAGGCAATGTGTTGAAAGGGTTGTATTTTATACTTTGCCTTCACGTTTGGGGCATTCTGTACTACATAGTGCCAGCTTTCACATTTTGCTTGTAACATATACATTTTTCTTGAAGTTACTACCATTTAAAATACATCTGGATATGTTAGGTAAATAATAATAATGATAAAAAAGTATATTGATATATTTTCCCCAAGTTGGCCCTATTGTCCTTCAAATTCTTAGAGTGCATTTAGGGGAAAAGGTAGTGTACACTGTTTCTTTTTTTTTTTTTTTTTTTTTTTTTTTTTTTTTTTTTTCTCTATATACCACCAGATTTGTTTCAGAGTACAAGCCATTAGTGATTAAGTTTCTCCTCTAACTTAAGTGAAAGCCACTGTGCTCACATCTGGAAGCCTTACAGAGACATTTTAGGTTTAATGGTAAATAGGGTGCATTTTAAATACATACATTAGATGCACAAACATGTCCTGAATACCCTTGAATTTGTTACACTTATCATATATCAGAGCTACGCATATTTGAAACAATTTTTACAACACTTTTTTTTATTGTGTTAAATAAAGAGTAATTTAAAAATAAATGGATATACCAAAAAAAAAAAAAAATCATACAAAATAAATCAAAGGTGTAGTGACTTTTCAATCACTGCATTATGTCCATGTATTATTGCCTCATAATGGAACCATACTGCAAAATGTTAGCTTAATCTCCGCACAAAACAAACTGTTTTTCACAAGAAACTTAAAGTTGGGACACTGCTTGTTTATCAAAGTGTAAAAATAAAAGTAATAAATAAATAAACTAGAAGTTCTCAGAGAAGTGGAGTGCTGTGAGGAGCAGTTAATCCAAGTCTATATAGTCCGCTTGTACGCGTTTAGTTTATCTCTCCAGGCCTGTTTTTCTTTGCATGGAAGCTACCGAGCCCAACCAAGATGGCTCTCTCAAGCATCCCATAATCGTGCCGCACATGCGCTTCCACTTAAATCCAGTCGCCCTGGGAATTCTGGAAGGGCTACTGAGCCCAACCAAAGAGGCTCTCTCAACAGCTCAACCTTCCTTTAATCGTGCAGCGTATGCGCTACCACATAAATCGAATCGCCCATGGAATTCTGGGAGGGCTAGCGAGCCCAACCAAATATTGGCTTTAGCATCCAGGCAGGAAAGCATAGTTAGTGTTGTTGCTCCGCCTACTGCGCTTGCTTCACAGCAATATATATATATATATATAAAATAGTAAATAAATAAAGAGTAAATAAATAATTGGAACAAATAATAAAAATAAAGGTTTAGGCCATATCATCCAGGAAAAAATGATAGAAACATTGCAAACTATCTGTAAAATTATTTGTTGTCATTTATACATTGTTTTAGTTTGAAAAAGGTTTAGTATACAGTGCCAGATGTCAACAAACGGTTTTTAAATCATTTAGCATCGCCGTGAATAACAGTCAATTAGCATCACGATGCATACTGACACTAGATGCAAAATCAAGGCAATGATTTCTTAGAAACGGTGTTGTGCCAAATTGCCACATGGGAGCACCACAAAAACTATTAAAAGGTAATTAAAAGGAAGGTGATGTAAGACAATGGCAAACATGCCTCAGATACAAATTTGCATAAGATGACATATAAATCTTTTTTTTTTTTTTTTTTTTTTTTTTTTTTTTTTTTTTTTTTTGTTTTTTTTTT
>JAQMYF010000016.1:14931323-14942329 GCA_030014195.1 Neosilurus mollespiculum
TTTCCTCCGGGTACTCCGGTTTCCTCCCACAGTCCAAAAACATGCATGGTAGGCTAATTGGCTGTTCCAAATCACCCTTAGGTGTGAGTGTGAATAGTTGTGTGACTGTTGGCCCTGCGATGGCCTGGCGAGTTGTCCAGGGTGTACCACGCCCTCGCCCAGAGTTGGCTGAGATGGGCGCCAGCCTCCCCGCGACCCTAATTAGGATTAAGTGGTTCAGAAGATGAATGAATGAATAAATGGCTAAGGGACTTTACCATGTGTGGAATTTATTGGAAGACCTTGCATCTCATCTCATTTGCCAAACGGCTTTATCCTATTAGGGTCGCAGGGAAGCTGAAGTCTATCTCTGCCAACAATGCGCGAAGGCAGGGTGCACCCTGAACAGCTCATCAGACTACCGCAGGGCCAATACACGCACAATCATTCACACTCTCACTCACACCTAGATGCTATCTGAAACAGCCAATTAGACCAAAATGCATGTCTTTGGACTGTGGGAGGAAACCGGAGTACCTGAAGGAAATCCACACAAGCATGGGGAGAACATGCAAACCCCACACAGAAATGCCCGAGCCCAGAACTTGAACCTAGTACTACTACAACACTGTGCTGCCCTATTGAAGGAACTTCTACATCTATATTCTATATTTCTAATTGATTATCCATTGATTATTTATACTGCTTATCTGTAAGCCTTGTGTGAGAAGCTGGATCCAATCATGAGACTTCGGGCGAGAAGGATACACCCTGAACGGGTCACCGTGGAGTTCTCATGGGTTTCCTCCGGATAATCCGGTTTCCTTCCACAGTCCAGCTACATGCACTTCAGGCTAATTGGCTGTTTCAAATTGCCCCTATGTGTGAGTGATAGTGTGAATGGTTGTGTGTGTTGGCCCTGTAATGGTCTGGCAAAGTTTACAAGGTCAACACACACATCCATTCACACTCACACCTAGCCGTAATTTGAAACCGCCAGTTAGCATAATGCGCATGTCTTTGGACTGTGGAAAGAAAACCAGTGTAGCCAAAAGGGAACCCACACAAGCACAGGGAAAACTTGCAAGCTCCACACGGAAACACCTGGCAGAGCCCAAGGCTCAAACCCAGGACCTTCTTGCTTTCAGGCAGATGTAGTAGTAGGTCTTTATTGTCGTTTCATCCAAATACATACGAAACAACGTCAACAATGTGCTAACTGCTACACCTCCGTGCCACCCTGAAATATATTTAAGCTAATATATTTTAATACTAGACATTTTAATAAATTATCCACTGTTATCTATACAAAGTACTTTTTGTATGTAAGCATTTTTTGTCGTGCAAATTAGACTTAATATATTATTAGCATGGCTGTTCCAAATCACCCCTAAGTGTGAGTGTGAGTGTAAACGGTTGTGTGACTGTTGGCTCTGTGATGGCCTGGCGAGCTGTCTAGGGTGTACCCCGCCCTCGCCGAGAGTCGGCTGAGATGGGCGCCAGCCTCCCCGCGACCCTAATTAGGATTAAGCGGTCCAGAAAATGAATGAATGAATGATATTATTAGCATATTTTTGCTATTATTTTACATTACAGTATTAAATCTGTTTATTGTAACTAGCTATGCTGTGAACCCCAGGAACAAAAGAATAGTCTGATTTTCAAAGAGGCCGCATCGTTAGTCAATCTGAGGACGGATTTATTCAGAGGATGATTGCACAAAACCTTGAGATTTCTCTTACCACAGTCAACAGAGTGATTGAAAAATTCACCAGCAAAGGCAAGGAGTTGACAGCACCCCACTCAGGTCGACCTGGGCCTTCTGACAGGTGTCTTCGGACTGTCAAGCAAACTGTTGGAAATAATCCCCGTGATGCAGCTAATGTTGTGTAGAAACTCAAGGTGAGTCGGAATACTGCTGTGAGGAATCTCCATCAGCTTTTAAAAATATGGTGACTACTTTCTTCTGATAGGTGTCTGTACATGAATAATGTTAAAAGGACACCTATATGCATGTTAAAATGCAATATATTGTCTCTCCATGTAGTGGAATTTGATCTGTCTGCCTCTTTAACTCTGCTCTTAGATTATCTCTGCTGTGTGGTAGGTCTGATCAGGACCTCTTCCTGTTTGCTGTTTATGGTCTTGGCCTTGTTTCGGATTTATCTGCCTGATATGCATCTTAAAACTCTTTTAATCTGCATATTGTGTCTGCTGAACTCTTTGCTGCACAGCAGTGTGATATCTATTGCTTGCTGTTCTGGCCTTAACCCTGCCCTCGGCAGTGAAATTGTTTACATCATCTCAAGTAAAGTTTACATCTTTAAAACTTGCCTAATTCCTTGAACATGACAGGGTGCTTCCAGCTGTACATATTTCCCCCTACGAGCTCTGATCTCACTCTATGGCACATTCAAAAGATTAAAATGTGGCCTCAAGATTGATGGTGTGGTGTATTTGAACTGAAAGTAGACTGAGTCACCTTCTCTTGTATTTTCGCTGTCAGGGGAAAAAAAAAAAACATAGACAAGAGATAAACCTGACTCTGAATTTGAAAATAAAATAACAGCTACATGGCTATTTTCTTATTTTCTAGTCCCACAAGGACAATTTAGCTCTGCATGTAACCCATTCAAAGAGAGCACACACACACATGTAAACACACACACATGGGCAGCCATGTTGCGGCACCTGGAGAGATGCTGGGGGTTAGGTGCCTTGCTCGAGGTCACTTTGGCAATGAAGGTGAGGCAGAGGGGGGCCCCCCCACACCGGTTGGTACCAAACCCACTTGTCTAACCATCAGGCCATGGCTATACAGATGTGACGTCACTCACAACTCACTTCAAAATAAGGTACTAGTCTAAATATAAATAGCCTACTGAATGACGTGCACTGTGCCTATGCAGGAGGACATATTTGATGTGTAGATATTCGTTATTTAAAATGCATTTTGATGAGAGCAGAGAGCTGATCGCTGTGCTAAATCCTGTGGTTATTGTGGCTGTTCACCCAGGAGTCTATACAGGGTTGTGGCATTATGAGACAAAATCACAGAGTGCACAACATAGCAGTAACCTCCGGCATACTGAGCTAAGAACGGAATACTCCTGCGGCTATCCTCACTCTTGGCAAGCTTTGCTCTGTTTTGCACTCTCATAGAAGCTCAAGCAATTGCAAAGTACGTGTTTTGGTTGAAGAATAAGGCATAACCAAGGTGCAGTAACACTGATCTAATGTATACTCCTCTGAATTGATATTTCCTGTTTTATTTCCATTGAACTATTTATTTAATAAGCTTTTTACAACACCATGCGATGTACAATGTTTGTTTTTCAGTTTATCAGTGGAATTATAACATTAAAAGAAAAAAGAAAAAGCTTAAATCAAATTCTAAAAATAAACGCTATTTGTCCATATAACAATGGCAGCGCGGTGGTGCAGTGGTTAACACATTCGCCTCACAGCAAGAAGGTCTCGGGTCAGATTCCCGGGCTCGGGGTATTTCTGTGTGGAGTTTTCATGGTCTCCCTGTGCCTGCGTGGGTTTCCTCCGGGTACTCCAGGTCCAAAAACATGTAGGCTGATTGGCAGTTCCAAATTGCCCCCAGGTGTGATATTGAGTGTGAGTGGTTGTATGTGTGTTGGCCCTGCAATGGCCTGGTGAATTTTTCAGGGTGTACACTCCCTTCGAGCAGAGTCGGCTGAGATGGGCTCCAGTGTCCCCCCGACCCTTATTAGGATTAAGTTTCTCAGAAAATGAATGAATGAATGAATAATAATGCTAACAGTAGGCCAACTGCTAACTTAAAATACAATATGGTGTTCCGCCATGTCATAGCGCTTGATCTACTACAGCCCTGAGAGACGCACAGCTGAAACAGCATTTTAGTCAAAGGCAGAATATGTGAAGTATCTGGTATTACTCCGCCCAGAGTGCACGATTCAGTTTATCGCACCTAAGCCAGGGACCTAATTCAAGGGAAAAATACGAAGACTTGTGTACAAAGGAGAGCTGAACTCTAAGTAACTGTGTGAGTCTGTATGTTAATAAACTGATGGACTTTTTTGTAAACACGGTTTTCAATGTGATGAACTTTATGCCATTCCAGCTTATGAATGGCTTCCAAAGCCTTCCAAAGGAGCCCATTTTATATTCAATCATTTGTTTAATTTAATCATCGCTTAATCCTCAGCTAACACTGGGCGAAAAAGAGGTACACCCTGAACAGCTTGCCAGGCCATCATAGGGCAACACGCATAACCATTCACACTCACAACTAGCGGCAATTTGGAACAGTCTTTGGACTGTGAGAGGAAGTCTGAGTACCCAGAGGAAACCCACACAAGCACAGGGAGGCCATGCAAGTTCCACACAGAAGCGCCTTGGAATTGAACCCAGGAGCTTCTTGCGGTCAGGCGGACTTGCTAACCCCAACGTTACCGTGCGTATTGTATTGTATTGTGCTTTCGTTGTGGTTTTTACACAGAATCTCAATCTTTTATTAGAATCTGGGCTTTTACTAAATCTTGATTATTCTTTTGAAGCTAAGATTTTTTTTTGTTTGTTTTGTTTTCGCTTATTGCCATAAAGTACTCATTATACCAATGTTCCCAGTGGAGTAAGAAGTCAGTGTGAAAGTTTTCTGGTACACAGTTAACATTACCCTTTATAAATTGTTTATATATATAGTATTTCATTGTTTAATATTATTTTAATAAATCAAGAATTGGATTTTCCTCTATTATTAGCTGGGGTTGGATTTGTTTTACTTATAGGCATAGGGACCCCTTTTTTCCCCTCTAAGCTCTTGCACTTTATTCACATCCTCCTTTCATGCATAAACAAGGAGGAACCAAAGATCTTAGAAGTCTATTTTATCATAGTCTCAATGGGAATCGCAAATTATCTCCTTGCATACATTTGCTCCTAATTGGAATTTCTCCCTTCTTCCCGATGCTTTTGATCTTGCCATTTTTGCCTCTTGAACCTCAACTGCTATGGATGAGTGCACGGTTTCATCATGTGTTCCAGCACGGCATGTCTCATGTGGGATCACAGCAAGGCCTCGTGTTTGGGACAAGCGAGTGGCAGAGTCTATTAAAATTTCATCATAACAATGCATTTTTTACTGCAGTTTCACATTTGGGGGGATCCATAAAAGTCTTTGTACTCTTGGCACGCCTGTCACCCTTCACCTTAGGAAACACTTAGACATGATCGGCTTGTCCAGCCTTCTGATCACTGGCATCCGAAACTTAGTCCTGCTCCTCTTCAAAGGCATTTATGAGGGAATGGAATTACTTTATGGTTTCTAGCGCTGATTGTACAGTGCTGCAATTGATGTAAGCAGAGTAGTGTAACACTTGGCAGTGTGACTATTCTTATTGTATTTGTTCTCTGGCCTGCTTTTTAAATGTGTTTGAGATCCGTTTCCTGTATTTAAACTACACAGTTCATTCATTCATTCATTTGCTGAACCACTTTATCCTAATTAGGGTCACGGGGAGGCTGGCGCCCATCTTAGCCGACTCTGGGCGAGGGCAGGGTACACCCTGGACAGATCACCAGGCCATCGCAGGGCAGAAACACACTCATGGCAACCCAATGGCCTACTCTTTACGACCAACGGTTCTTGTACATGCCTCTCACGACAGACAGTGAGAGACATGGCTGGCATTTGATAACCCAGTTAGATGCACTGGGGGGCAGCAGTGACAACTTTGTGATAGTGGGGCTGGAACCCCTGTTCTTCGGATCAGTATGCCAGAAATTACACAGTTTGCAATGTTTAATAGTAAACTTTGAATTGCAGTCCCAAATTAGAAAACAATGGGTCTGTTATAAGGTCTGTTGGTAGCCCAACCCCAACTTGAGCACCTTGAGTTTGAAAAACTCGATGTGTGGTTTCAGTAAGATGGAGCTAAAGCACACACAGCTCGAAAGATCATTGGAAGTGCTGGGGGACATGGTTCCGGATTGGGTGATCTCGTTGCGTGGCAATGTTGGGTGGACTGTTCGTTTCCTTGACCTCACCCCTTGTATTTTTATTCTGTAGTGCTACCTTATATCATGAATGTATACTCGTCATCCTTAAACTCTTGAAGCATTTAAGATTGCTATTCAGCATGAGGTAGATGCTGTTCCACCCTACATGACCCGTCAAGCCATGGCAGCCTTTAGCTGTATAGCTGTATGAGCGTCCCCAATCCCCAAAACTTCCTCTGCTTGAACGAGTCAAAGACTGAATTCATCCTCTTTGGTGCCTCCAGCTCAGAAAACGCGGCTCCAGATCTCTCACCTCTGACCACCCACCTTAACCATGCAGTTAGGAAGCTTGGAGTGAATTTAGACAGTAATCTCAAACTCAATAAACAAATAGACTCTGTAATCCGGGCAAGTTTCTTTCAGCTTCGCCTGTTGGCCAAAGTAAAACCATTCCTCTGACGTAAGGACCTTGAAAAAACAGTCCACGCCTTTGTCAGTTCATGGTTGGATTATTGCAACGCCCTCTACACTGGATTAAATCAGGCCTCTCTTCACAGTCTACAACTCGTGCAGAATGCAGCTGCTCGGCTCCTCACCAGCACCCGTAAACATGACCATATCACTCCTGTCCTGTACTCTTCTTCATTGGCTCCCGGTTAGGTTCAGAATTCAGTTTAAAGTCCTATTGTTTGTTTTTTGTTCCATCCACGGCCTTGCACCTCCTTATCTTTGCGACATGCTGATCCCTCAACAGCCCAGCAGAGCCCTGCACTCCTCCAAACAACCCCTGCTGGTGGTCCCACGATGAGGTGATCGTGTCTTTGCAAACTCTGGAACTCTCTGCCCCTGGAGTTGCGCTCCATCATACTTGAGAGTGGTATCACTCGTGAAATGAATAGCTATGTATTCATTTATAACTGTACTATATCTGTATTCTTGTTTTTATTTCTTGTCCAGCACTGTGATCAAATGTGGTTGTTGTAAAGCGCTGTATAAATGAAATTTGATTGATTGATTGATTGATTGATTGATCCTGAACCGCTAGCCAGTCCACAGAAGGGAACACACAAACAGCCTAACATACATGTCTTTGAACTGTACAAGGAAACCGGAGCACCTGGTGGAAATCCAGGCAAGCATGAAAAGAACATGCAAAGTCCACACAGAAATGCCTTCACCAACAACCGGACTCAAACCCAGAACCTTCTTGCTGCTAGGCAGACGTGGTAACCACTGTGCCACCGTGCCGACCCTGGCCACAACCTTCCAACGGTTACTCCCACCATGACAATGCGCCGTCGCAAAGCACAAGTTACCTCTAGCTAGTTTCCTTGACAGGACAATTTCACTGTTGTGAGTGTCACTGGGATATTGATCTGAAGAAAACACATTTGGGGTATAATGCCAAAGGAATTTTTCCAACATCTTGTTGAATACATCATAAAGTGCAGCTGTTTTGAGACCAATGAAAGGCCTCGCACGGTACAGGATATCCACCATGGCTCAGCCAACATTAAAAATGGCTGATTCTAATGATATATCAGGCAGTTTGAAAATCTAATTCCTTCTGCATTTTCATGACTCTGTTTAACTTCCTTTGCCTCTGTGCACTGCTACCTCATTCTCCTTACACTTTACAATGAAGACTGATGACAACAAAGCATTAGTGTGCCTGCTTTAAAAAGTAATCACTGGCTGTCAATCCTCTGCTGAAACCCAGTGGTGGTAAATAACTCAACCCCCCCACCCCTCCCCACCCCCATCCAGGCCAATTTAATCCTCCTACTGTTAAGTCTGCATTCACAAGTAAAGCAATACTACTTCCTCTCCCTCTCTCTCTCTCTCTCTCTCTCTCTCTCTCTCTCTCTCTCTCCCTCTTTGATAATGGATTAGCAAGGGGCAGTGTTCACACCGCAAGATGAAGGACTCCACTGAGAGTGTTCAGGATCCGAACGTGGAGCTTTGAGCAACATCACAGTTACAGTCAGTAGACAGGGACAAGAAGCCGCTAGACAAAGTCAGAAAGTCAAGCCCATACTGTAGACATGCTTGCTGGATTTTAAAAAAATAAATAAATAAGGAGAGGAGAAAAAAAAGAGGAGAAACAAGAACTTCAGTAGGGGGAAAAAAAACAAATACATATGAAATATGTGCATCATAATTAAGGTGGCACTGTGGTGCAGTGGTTAGCATGTTCATCACACAGCAAGAAGGTCCCAGGTTTGATTCCTGGGCTCAGAGTGTTTATGTGAGTGTGTGGGTGTCCTCTGGGTACTCCAGTTTCCTCCCACAGTCCAAAAACATGCACAGTAGGCTAACTGGTGGTTCCCAATTGCCCCTAGGTGTGAGAGTAAGTGTGAGTGGTTGTATGTGAGTTGGGCGTGAAATGGCCTGGCAGGTGTACTTCAGGGTGTACCTTCCTTTGCCCAGAGTCAGCTGAGATGGGTGCCGGCTTAATTAGGATTAAGCATCTTAGAAAATGAATGAATGAATGAATAATTAAGTGCATGGATGCAGTGAAGTAATACACACCCCTGTCGGGATCAGAAATTAAGCTCATTTTTGAACTTCCCATGGTCTTCAGGAGATTCCGATGACGCAGCATCCTGCTCGACATAAGACTTGTGGAATATTCTGCATATTTCCTGAGGGAAAAGTGAATAAACCACAATAATTAAAATGTTCAACAATAGAAATCAATTAGGGTGGCTCAGTGGTCAGCAGTGTCACCTCACAGTGAGACGGTTCTGAGTTCGAAACTTGGACAAGGGGTTCTCTGTGTGAAGTTTGCATGTTCTCCCTGTGTAAGCATAGGTCTTCTCCGGATACTCTGGTTTCCTTCTACAGTCAAAAGACATGCACCCTAGGTCAATTGGCTACCCTAGAGTGCCCTTAGGTTGTTTGTGTTGTTTGTAGCCATGTGATGGACTGGTGACCTGTTCAGGGTGTATCCCACCTCGCACTCAAAGTCAGCGGAGATTAGTTCCAGCTCCTTCTGTGACCCTGACAGATAAATGGTACAGAAAATGGATTCATGAAATCAGTTGTACCACTTTAAATGCAAAAATTAATCAAATAATTTCAATGAAACATATTGATTTTCTTGAACTTGGTAATACATTAAAGTTGTTGGGAATTTAGTGTTACTATCCTCTTCCATCGGTTTAAACCATCATCAATCACAACTATTTATACAATTTGGCTGTGTGATGACATAAAGGTAATGCTGCCTTGATGCGGTACCAGCAGGAAATTGCACATGAACACATGAAAGTTGTGATGAGTGGAAAAATCTGAAATAATTTTGATACCTAAGTTCCCGAGTTAAGGTGACTTTCAAGTTTTCAGTAATGTTTATTTTTAATATTGCAACTACCACTTTTGCACTTAATATTAATCTGTGGTTTATGTGCGCTGGGCACCACGGTGACATAGCGGTTGGCACGTCTACCTCACAGCAAGAAGATTCTGAGTTCAAATCCCGAGCTCGGGTGTTTCCGCGTGCAGTTTGTATGTTCTCCCTGTGCTTGTGTGGGTTTCCTCCGGGTTCTCTGATTTCCTCCAACAGTCCAAAGACATGCACTTTAGGCTAACTGGCTGCTCCAAATTGGCCTGTGATTGTTAATGGTTGTGTGTGTGCTGCCCTGCAATGCTCTGGCAAGCTGGTAGGGGGTACCTGGTCCTCAGCCAGTGTCCCTAGTAGGATCAAGCGGTTCGGCAAATGAGATTTGTGTGCACTTATATAGAACAACTAGTACTATTTATCATTCTATCCCTAGTGATAGGAAATGGACTAGTCTGCTAGCACAGTGCAAAGTTAAACTAGCAAGGTGGTTGACATGGTAACAGTGACGTTATCCCCAGAACCGCCATTTTTCATTTCGCTCTGACAGCATGTGTTCTTGAACGTGAGCTACTTGTAATTCCATCGTCACATATAGAAAGTAGCATAATTCTTACAGCATGTGAAGGGAGCGTAAGTGACCAATGGTAGAAGAAAATACAGTAACTTTTGAACTTATTGACTCTGTGCTTCAATAGGTGCTAAAGGGAATGCGTGGAATAAATAATATAAGCGCCATGTTGCCTTTTAGCAAGAATTGATAGGGACAGAATAAAACATATCTCACAAATCAAAGGACATCCATCAAGTAAACCACACAGACTGGAAAGGGAGGGGGTGTGAGAGGCAGACAGATAGACACATAGCAGACAGAGACTCTGTGAAGGTGATGAATCATGCGTGACCTTAAGCTTGACTCTATTTGCAGTAAGATTTCAGTGCTGCTGAAAAGATTTTATATGTATTAAAACACCCAGAGTATGTCTGGTGCTTACATATTGTTTATTTTGCCATTATTACAGCTAACAAATAAAGAGTTTTAGTTAGCATCACAGTCTTTTGGGGTGACTCTATGATTGCAGTGCTATTTAGCTGTTACGCTAACACAGAGAAACGTTTATCGACAGTAATTGTGCACACCTGCTGCTCATTTTGCCCTCAATCAGTCAGTTTATTTAAACCCAAGTTTCTAGGGGTTTCACGGTTTGTTGAGTCTGTCAAGGGATGGGAAAAAAAAAAAAAAAAAAAAAAAAAAATTCTATTTCTGTATACATATTTCCACTGAAAAGGGAAAACTACGAATTGTATGGCCATAGTGCACATTTTAACCTTTTAACCTTAAGAACCTCATACCAACTGTGAAGTACAGTGGTGAAAATGCTATGGTTTGGGGTTGCTTTGCTGCCTCATAAACTGGGCGGCTTGCAAGCAATGACTAAGCTATGAGCTTTACATCATATCAGAGTGTTTGAAAAGATTGTAAGGGTATCTGAATTAACCTGGAGGGGGGGCATTTTAACCAGATATTGATCCTAATAAAAACATTACATTACATTACATTATATTTCATTATATTGCCTTAATATTTCATATATTCATCATTCATCATTATATATATATATATATATATATATATAAATATTTGTATCCTATATTTTATTTTATATTATATTTTATTTTATTTTATATATTTTCT
>JAQMYF010000016.1:14946986-14964537 GCA_030014195.1 Neosilurus mollespiculum
CTCTCTCTCTCTCTCTCTCTCTCTCTCTCTCTCTCTCTCTCTCTCTCTCTCTCTCTCTCTCTCTCTCTCTTTCCTTTTCTTTGTGGGCTCATTTTAAATGCAACATTACTGAACGAAAACAATAACCTATCCTTGAGTTGTCTATATCATATTCTGACTACTGTTCTCCAGAGAATTTATCTTTTGTCTGACCAACACAAAAAGCATTAAAAGCTACAGATAGCGCCTAAGGAAAAAGATAAATAAAGCATAAAGACAATGCTAACCTAACATCATGAGCATTTGAGAGAGAGAGAGAGAGAGAGAGAGAGAGAGAGAGAGAGAGAGAGGTGACTAATAATCATAGCCTACTGCACACATTTCGGAGAGGCTATGCCAAAAAGACTCTTGCACACACCCAGCCACACCATTTTCACAGGATCAAAAGTAATCAGACCTTTGTGACCCCCCACCACCGACACTACCACCTCCACTATAGTGTTTTTTCTTAAGCTCATCCAAATCCTCCCAACCTGAGGATAAACCTGTACATCACTAGTGTTATATCCTGCATGTCAGAGATGTCAGACAGCGAGTTCAGCTCGTAGGATTCTTAGGATTGTAAATAATAGCCTCAGTGTGTGGAATTCCTGTTGAAAATATTCTGAACATCAGTGACGTAGAGCTCATCCGACACCTGTACATGATGAAATTAGGCAATTTTCAGCAAGTGTGGGTATTTGACTAAATATTTGTAGGGATAAGCGTCACAGAATTGTACTTATTTGTGTCATACAACATTTGATAAATGTATTTATGAGTTTAAAACATGATGGGTAAATTTCTACAAACATTGTTAATTCCGCAGGTAAAAGAAAGAAACAGGGGAAAGAGTGGGTTTAGATCTGCAGTATTGCCACTAATATTCGACTATACTTTATTTATATTGTGCATTAATGATGGTTGCCATAGGGATTATTCTCAGAAAATAATAGTAGATAATAATAGTAGATTTCCAGAAAAAGAAGTAGTCATGGTTCATTATATTGCTTCGATGTACAGTATAATACTGGTTATAATTTTGTTTAATAACTAATTGCAGAGTACGCTCAGTAACTGCAATCAGCAGGTCTGTTGGTCCTTTCATGACGCACTCAGCAGAGCTCAGCAGAGGCAAATTGAGTTTAGCAAAGCTGGTGTGCCATATTCCAGATCCAGACATGGGGAACCGGCTGCCAAATGCAGCTGGAGGCGTCTAGAAGCTTGTTTGTTTGATCTGCTGACCTTTGGGGTGTCCGGGATGTGTGCCAGGACTAGGTGGCATGTTGATAACAGTGTTCTGCTCTGAGTCCAGCTCATCTCTATTCTGTCCATTAGTGCCCTCATTTACCTGCCAGAATCTGTCGTAGCCGTACCCTAATCTCTTAACTGACATTTCTCGTTACATCTCTCCTAGACCTGCTGCTGTAAAATGTTGCATATAATATATTTTTGGAATATGCATAAATAATTTATTTATTTGTTCCAGAAAACCCAAAGCCTTTTCCCACTTTTGTAAACACGCTTTTATATATAAGAGCATTTTAGGCAATGGTTTAAAAGAGCTGATTGCCATTAAGGCACAAATTAATATTGATTTGAAAGGAAAATGCTGCTGTGCAAAACACCCAGGCACCTCCACGGATTTATTATTAGCTGAGATGCCAGCAAATGTTTGCAGGCGAAGAAGAAAGTCTAAGAAGAGAGTCCTATATTTATGTCTAGTGTGGTGAAGGCATCATCAATAGTGAGAATATTTTCCACGAGTCAGGAAAGGCGACACAAGTGCAAGAGTCAGAGGAGTAATTTATTTGTGAGGGCAACAAACATAAACCGACCAAAGCAAACAAAAGGCACGTGAAACTATGCTCAGACTCGCAAACAGACACACAGTATTGTGGAGTAAGTCCAAGGAGCTGAAGCAATCATATAGTCTAGGTGCCTAAAGAACAGAGGTATGAGCCTGGTGTGGTTGTGGTGCGAAATGAATACAAACAGATTTATGGGTAAAGCATAACGGTGAATAGAGGGAGAACTGAGGATCACACTGGTTTAAGTAAAATATTAACTAAAAGACAGAACGGCCGGTTAAACCTCATTCATTCATCTGCCTTCTGGGAAGACTGGAGCTGATCTCAGCCAACTCTGGGCGAAGACAGGTGTCTTTGGACTATGGGTAGAAACCGAAGTAACCGGAGGAAACCCACGCAAGAACTGGGAAAACATGCAAACTCCACACAAATTAAAGTGCTTTAAGCTGCTTAATCTTAACATGGGTCTCCGGGAGGCTGGCACCTATCTCAGCCAAGTCTGGATGCAGTCGGGGAATACCCTGAACAGCTCGCCAAACCACTGCAAGGCCAACACGCGTACGACCATACACACTCACACCTTAGGGGCAATTTGGAACTGCCAAACAGCCTACTGTGCATGTTTTTGGATGGTGGGAGGAAACCAGAGTATTCAAAAGAAACCCACAAAAGCACCGGAGGAACATGCAAAGAAACGCCCCGAGCCTGGGATTCGAACCCAGGCCTTCTTGCTGTGAGACGGACGTGCTAATGGCTAACCACTACCCCATCGTGCCACTCCAACTTCATCCCATATAAATAAATAATTTTCCAATTTGGGCTTCTGTGTCCCTTTTTAGAAAATAAATAAATAAATTAATAAAACTCAATAATGATGACAATAATAATTAAAACTTTGTACCAGAGGGAAGTTTGTTCTTCAGAAATCCGTTCTTTGGGGAGATAAGCACATCAAAAGGGAAGAACGTCTCATGTAACACCTGTAACTTATAGTTGTGTCAATCAGGGTGAGATATATTTTTGTTTGTGTTTGTTTGTTTTACCGGAAGCTTGTTTTTTTGCTTTTTAAAATAGGAATGTAACCCAATACAAATGCATACGTAAATTCCGATTTGCATCAAACATTTATTTATTTATTTATTTATCTATCTATCTATCTATCTATCCATTTTTCTATCTATTTATCTATCTATCTATCTATCTATTTATTTATTTTATTTATTATTATTATTTTTTTTATGGCAAGAAAGCTTGGCATAAACATTCACGAGGCATCAGGCTGAGACGTGTGCATCAGACAACAAAAGTATAAATAAAACAGCTCTCAAGTAACAGACAGGGGCTGGTGGTGAAGGGGTTAGGGTGCTGGGCTCATGATTAGGAGGTCGTGAGTCTGAATCCCATCAGACCCCCACCATGCTAAGACCCTTGGTCAAGGTGTCAACCACAAGTGTGCTTCTGTTCACCCAGCAGTATTATTGGGTACCAGTAAATACAGGGAAGGTAACCAGTGATGGCCAAGCTTCCCATCCAGGAGGAGTAGGACCCCTAGTCGCTTCATTCTACAGAAACCGGGACAAGATCCAACTTGATGAGCCAATATAGCCGGTGGTGTAGTAGTTAGGGTGCTGGGCTCATGATTGAAAGGTCATGGGTTCGAATCCCCATGAGAACCCCACCATGCTAAGACTCCTGGGCAAGGTTTTAACCACAAGTGTGCCTCTGTCCACCCAGCAGTATAAATGGGAACCAGTAAAGATAATGGAAACATAACCTGCGACGGACTAGCATCCAATCCAGGAGGAGTTAAACTCATAGTCACTTCACGCTAAGGAAACCAGGGATAATTTCCAGCCTGATGAGCGAGTTGGCTTGGGTGTAAAAGCCCAACAGAATTTGCCAAGTAACAGACTAAAACACGTCAACAAGTCCCTCCCCTCCACGTCTGCATCACAAGACTTTATTTCAGAAAAGAGTGCATATGGTAGTCAATGATTAGAGACAAATAGAATATTGATTCTGTTTAAATTGCATCATAAATTACCCATCTTCTTTGTTAAAAATAAATAAATAAATAAATAAATAAATAAATAAATAATCAAGGTGACCCTTGTTCCAATGAGCTAGACCACCAAGAACATGCACGTTATTAAGTGGCTGTTCAAGTTCACCCTGGATCTAAGTGTGAATTCTTGTGTGTGTGGCCCTGTGGTGGTCTGGTGAACTATTTCCAGATCCGCCAGAAATAGGCACCAACCTCACACAACCCTAATAGGAGTAAGTGGTTCATTAAATGAGGGAGTGAGGGAGTAAATTGTAATTTGAGCACCGCGCAATACAATTCAAATGTGAGTAAATAAAAAAAAAATGTCTCTCCACATTGACTACCATAGATATATTTATATAGAATATGCGTATATATTTTCCCAAAATAAGGTCCTATGAAGTGGAAGCATAGGTGGTGGTGTGACTTAGGCTGGCTGGGAGCCAAGTGAGTCTTTGTACTTTATGGGTATGAAGGCTGACACAACCAACACTCGCTGCTTTGTCAATCACAGTGACACTAGCCCATCTTGGTGGTATCTGAGCTCTTGTATGAAGAAAAGGGTTGATAGAGTGTTTGTGATTGGTTGGTCGCATATGTTGTATGCACTTGTTGCACTAAACACATAGAGATACATTGAGTGGCACTGCATTGCGCACTTCGGTGGTTTTAGAACAAGAAGGTTTGTGTAGTTATCGCCTGTCACATATGAGACAGAGTGAAAGAGAGAGAGAGAGAGAGAGAGAGAGAGAGAGCACAGAAGAAATTAAATTTGTGACTACTCTTACCTTATCCGTCAGTGTGACATGTTGTTTTGAACAGCAGTAATTTTACTCTGCCAGCTCTCCAGCTTTCCAGATACACATAAACAGGATGTGAGGACGTCCTTGCAAGATCAGAGCGATCATTAAAGTGGCCATCAGTGATGCTCCTGACTGTGGACACAGGCTATGGGTCAATAGGATTTTATGATTCATTAAGGCTGATATACTGTACCATAAACTAACCGGCCATTAACTTCACAACACCTTACCGCTTGAAATATGTCTGTTCTGAAAAGAATCAGTTAAAAAAAGACACTGCCCAGAGTAAATATATCTTTCCTAAATAGTAATATAGAGATATATTAGTAATTTATTTATTACAGTGGCGTAGTGGTTAGCACGTCCGCCTCACAGGAAGAAAGTCCTGGGTTCGAGTCCCGGGTTTGGGTGTTTCTGTGTGGAGCTTACACGTTCTTCCCGTGCTTGCATTGGATTTCTTCGAGTACTCCGGTTTCCTCCAACAATCCAAAGACATGCACGTTAGGCTAATTGGTTGTTCCAAATTCCTCATAGGTGGGGATGTAAGTGTGAATGGTTGTGTGTATGTATGTTGCCCTGTAATGGACTACCGACTACGAGGGTGTACCCTGCCTTTGGCCAGTGTTGGCTGAGAAAGGTTTCAGCCTCTTAGCGAACATAATAGGATTCAGCAGTTCGGCAAATGAGTGAGTGAATGAATGATTTTTTTTTTTTTTTTTTTTTTTTTGATTGAATGCTTTTTTTGATTGATTGACTCATTGATTAAATTCTCAATAAAATGTCAGTAGGTAATATATGAGCTCAATATGAAATGGCGAAACATGAGGCAGGAATTTGATTGATAGAGCTGTCATTTTCACTTTGAAGTACATGATAAAGATCAAGTCATAGCTTTTAAAATGAGAAGGAAGTTGCAGTATCGTAGCCCTGTAATAGACCGGCAATCCATTTAAGGTGTACCCCCACTTCTTGCCCGAAGTCAAATCTCTAAAATTTCATTTAATTCATTTCATTTTCTGAGCTGCTTTATTCTTTATTAGGGTCGTGGGGAACCTGGAGCTCATCCCAACAGACTCCAGGCCATACACCAAGGAAAGCACACACAACCATTCTTCCAAACATTCACACTTAGGAAGAGTATTACCCTTAGTTGCCCTAATGTGTATGTCTTTGGACTGCAGGAGGAAACTGGAGCACCCAGAGGAAACCCATGCAAGCACAGTGAGAGTATGCAAACTCCACCTAGAAACGCCTAAAAAAAAAGTATAGGGCTTGAGCCCAGGACCTTTTTGCAGTAAGGTGGGAGTGCAAATGACTACACAAAATTCCCATTTGATTTTGCTGCAAGATTCCAAACACAGTCACCATATTCCATAAGTCATCACAGAAGGAGACTGAAGAAACAGCCAAGCCAAACCCTGCTGGGTATTTTAGATACTGCCTGCAGCGCTCAGCTGACACTCAAATTCATATTATTCACCCCTGTTGCAGAGTGGCGGATTATTAAAGGTCATAAAACTGCTGGGATCTGTCATCACTGTCAGCACCTCTTTGTATTTTTTTATTTTATTTTTTTTACCAGTGAGGTCATTGCAGCCCAATTCCTCAGTCATCTCCTGCGCAGGCGCACCAGGTAGCATCAAATAATCACGTGGAAATCGATCGCTGTCTGCAGGTCCCATCTCCTCCCGCTCTTTGTTCTTCACGGGCGTTTAGTGGTAGATAAAAGAGCATCACGTCAGGAGGCTAAGCTTTCCCATCATGTGGCTCTCGAAGCATATGCAAGCGCGACACCTCTGTGACACTGTAATGGATCTCATTCCAACAATAGGATCCAGTAATGAGCACCAAGACTATGTTCTGGCCTTTAAGAGCAAAGGTCATACTCATTAGGTTTCTGATTGAGAAGCTATGTGAGGATCTGTCTTGATGATTTGTCAAGTTACTCCAGAACCTTTACAGGTAGCAGGATGTAATTTGAAGAGCATATGTTTAATAGGAGAACTAAATGTGAGAAATGGCACTTAAACCTTATAAACCTGATCGCGTTCAAAAAGGTCATATTTGGAGAGGTGACTCACTAGATTAACTGTCCTTAACTGGATCGAAATGTACCTGCATTTCAACTGATATAACTTGTGTACTGTATTTGACTTCCACCAACTGACCCACACATTTGCCTAACCGCTTAATCCTACTAGGGTCAACCAACGTTGGATTCAAGCGGGTAACACCCTGAACAGATCGCCAGTCCATCAAAGGGCCAACATACACACATCCACAGCTACAGGGAGCAGACAATTAGCCTAATGTGCACGTCTTTGGACTGTGAGAGAAAACCAGAGCACCCGGAGCAACATTCAGGCAGAACACAGAAATGCCTGAGCCAGGGTCTCGAACCCAGGACCTTCTTGCAGTGTGGCGTATGCGCTAGCCTAACCACTCTGCCACCCTATTTGAATTTCAACCTTGTCGAAGCAATTGCTTTTCATTGAAAAGAACAATGATGGGGGAATTGCGATGGTCTGGCGAGCTGTCCAGGGTGTACCCCGCCTTTGCCCAGAGTCGGCTGAGATGGGCACCAGGTCATTAAAGTTATGGAGTCATATGGCGACAGTCACAGTACACATGTGAACAGGAGAAGAACCTCATACAAACTGCAAGGTTATGACTTTGGGGTTGCTTTGCTGCCTCAGGGACTTGACGGCTTGCAGTCATCGATTCAGAAATGCAGTGATGCCTGACATACTGGAGACACTATGCATACCATGTTTTATGGTGGTTTTGTACCACCTTTGTATTCTAAGCTTTGTGCATGTTAACTTTCCCTTTCAATTCAGATCACAGGTTTTCGGTAAGGTGTGAATCCAGAGACTGAGATTGTCATTATATTGTCAAATTGAATGTTTTGTTTATAGCCAAGTCTAAGCCTCCTCCTAGCAAAGGCAACCAGGCTTTGGGCTGAAATATCTTGTTACTTAGCAAAATTCATGATGACATGTTGATGATTTATTATTAATTTTTATTTATTTATTCATTTATTTTTTTTCCCACAGCCACAAAACTCCTTCAAATGCAATATCATTGTGTAGCAAGGGCTTTTTAAAAATCTATTTATTTATTTATTTATTTTAACAAAGAAGTTTAAGGTTGGTTTCTGGCAACTTCACAATGCCAGTTGTAATTCTAAAGATACTTGCTGAAGTACAGCTAGTGCATTTTGCGAACTGCTCTCAGGTTGTTATGAAAGTGGAGCTGAGCAGTTGATTTTGATTTTGACATCCATGAGAATGACCTAAACTTTGCACTCTCTGTGAACATTTTGTAAAACTTCATGGCCTTAATAGTGGAAAATGCTGTTTGTAACTGCTTATGTATCACAGTCGAGGCCGTGTCAAATAGTGCATCCACTTCATTCATATCAGAGGTTGTTTTAAAATAATCACTTTCAGACATATTCAAGTCATTCCGTTTTATTTTATGAACTGCTTTACCCTTCATGAGGGCTGCAGGGAGGCTAGAGTCCATTTCAGCCAACTCCAGAGGCGGAGTACACCCTGAACAGCTTGCTAGACCACCACAGGGCCAACACACACAACCGCAACACAACACCATTCGCACTTTCACTTAAACCTCGCCAATAAAAAAAATCAAGAAAATCCAATTAGCCAAATGTGCAGGTCTTAGAACTGGGAAAGGAAACCAGAGCAAGTGGCTGAAACCCACATAAGCACCAAGAGAACTCCACACAGACATTCCCACGCCAGGCACAGAGCTTGAACCCAGGACCTTCTTGCTGTAAGGCGGACATGTTAACCATGATGCCTCCATGCTACCCGAGATATAAGGTACAACGTGCATCACAATAACATGCAAAATCCCCACTATACATATTGGGACTGTACCGACACTATATATTTATGCAAGAAGGCATAAATTACATCACAGGGATGAACAAACTTTGTTGCAAAAGGGTTGACCGAACCCCAAGAATCCCAACCACTAAAGAAAAGGGTGAAGAACTTAAACACAACATGTACCAAAGGTATGCACATTCAGTATGTCCACCATTAAAAGAAAGTCACAAAATAAAGAAGCTGCTTCTCCAGAACAAGCATATAAAGGGCATACTAAAGTTTGCAGATGATCAGGAGAACAGGTTCTTCCTGTGCTTATGTGGGTTTCCTTTGGGTACATCGGTTTCCTCCCAAAGAAATGCACGTTAGGCTAATTGGCTGGTTCCTACATGAGAGACTGAATCGATATGTATGTGTTGGCCCTTCAATGAACTGGTGAGCTGCTCAGTCAGCTGAGATAGGCTCCAGCCTACCCACGACCCTAGCAGGACAAAGTGGCTCAGAAAATGAATAAGTTGTGTCTTTAGTATAGTGAATGTCAGTTGTCCTTACTTCTTACAAATTTGTATAAAATATTTATATATTTATACATCCTAGAATCACTACAGGGTGGCACAGTGGTTGGCAAGAAGGTCCTGGGTTTGATTCCCCAATGGGATGTTTTTGTGTGGAGTTTGCAGGTTCTACCTGTGTTTGCATGGGTTTCCTCCATGTACTCCTGTTTCCTTCCACAGTCCAAAGGTATGCAATTGATCCTAGATGTGAGTATGAGTGTGTATGTGTGTGTGTGTGTGTGTATGTGTGTGTGTGTGTGTGTGTTGAACATGCGATGGACTGTCAAGCTGTTTAGGGTGTTCACCGGTTCCACCCAGTATTGGTTGAGATAGGCTCCAGCCTCCCCGTGACCCTTGTAGGATTAAGCAGTTTGGCAGATGAGTGTGTGATTAAAAGAATCAGTACATGGTGAATGGAGTCCTTGGGACCTGGAAATGAAATTCTTACAATCATCCATTCAATCATTCATTTTCTAAGCTGGTTAGTCCTAATTAGGGTCGCAGGGAGGCTGGCGCCCATCTCAGCCGACTCTGGGCGAAGGCAGGGTACATCCTTGAACAGCTTGCCAGGCCATTGCAAGGCAACACACATACCCAATGTGAGTTCACATTCACACTCACACCTTGGGGCCATTTGGAACTGCCAACCAGCCTAACGTGCATGTTTTTTAGACTATTGGAGGAAACCAGATTACCTGGACGACACCCACGCGAGCATAGGAGAGAACATGCAAACTTCAAACAGAAACGTCTTGAGCCCAGGCCTTCTTGCTGTGAGGCAGATGTGCTAACCACTGCATCACCCTCCTTACAATAAATACAAATCAATGTCTTATCATTTATTTCCCAAACAGGCACATTTTTAATGCTTGCTGCCAACCTACCCACTGCTGGCATTCCAACATGTCAGCGTTCAGACACTTCTGAAGACTTTAACTGTTGCTTTAGAAATAGTGATGAATAAAGTCTGAGTTCGTATGACAGCTGCTAGTTCCAAGGCCAGATGAAAGGGATGGAAGGCCTGGGGTGGTTTTCTTTTCTTTTTTTTTTTTTTTTTTTTTTTTTTTTTTTTTTTTTTTTTTTTTTTTTTTTTTTTAATCCAGTGGTGAACTGAGAAATAAGGTGAGACTGGTTAGTTTCTTGTAACAATAAAATTCTTCTTTTGGAGAGCAGTGGGACCCAGGCAGAGCACTAATCCCATTGAAACACAGCAAGGAAAAGACAGCTCAGTTCCCAGTGGCCTGCAGGAGCATGATGAAAATGCAAAGAGAGCGCTTCCAAAGCTATCTTTGGCTGCTAAGCACGATGATCGTTTTTTGTTTACCAGTCATTGCCTAATAAATCCGCCTAAACTATGTGCTTTCCTGAAGCATAATTAAGAGAGTGATGCACAGAATAGTGGAAATGCATATGAGAGTACATGAGAGCTTTACACTGTCGCAAGAACATTAAAAGAATAAAGGGAAGGAAAAAAAATATGTGCAGGGTTTTGATTTCGGTTCGAGGTGGTTTCATAAAACGTTTGCTCCACCACACTGGATTAAAATGTTCTCTTTGATTAGAATCCAAATCAGTTCTGCTTGTTCGATATGATTGGATTTCAATAGCGTAGATTTAGAAATTCTAGTTCTGCAATACCTATATATATATATATATATATATATATATATATATCTATTTTTTTTTTTTTTTTTTTTTTTTGGGTCACAGGGAGGCTGGAGCCTATCTCAGCCAACACGGGGCAAAGGAAGTGTACACCCTGAACATCTTACCAGACCAAGACAACACCCACACAATCGTACACACACTCACTCACAACGAAGGGCAATTCGGAGCAGCCAGTTAGCCTAACATGCATGTCTTTGGACTTTGGGAGGAAACCAGAGTACACTGAGGAAACACAGGGAGAACATCCAAACTCCACACAGAAACATAGGCTTTGAGCCGGGGCTCAAATCCAGGACCTTCTTGCTGTGAGGCCAATGTGCTAACCACTATGCCATCGTGCTGCCGAAATTCAGCAATTAGGTCAAGATTTGTAATTTTACTTAATAATATTGTGGGGCCGGTGGCGTAGTGGTTAGGGTGCTGTGCTCATGATCGAGAGGTTGCGGGTCCGAATCCCTTTTAGACTCCCACTGTGCCAAGACCCCTGTTAAGGTCTTAACAGCAAGTGTGTCATGATTAGGAGGTCGTGAGTTTGAATCCCCCCCACAATGCTAAGACCCTTGGTCAGGGTGTCAACCACAAGTGTGCTTCTGTCACCCAGCAGTATAAATGGGTACCAGTTAAAATACTGGGAAGGTAACCTGTGATGGGCTATCGCCCCATCCACGAGGAGGAACTCTTAGTCACTTCACGCTATGGAAACCGGAGATAAGCTCCGTCCTGATGAGCCAGTGTAAAAAGCCCAACAGACTTTACCTTTTTAACATTGACCTAAATTTTTTGACCTTAACACAACTGACATATTGTAAAACTGACATGAAGGAAGTTTTGCATACGGAATCATTTTCCGAATCCATATAAGAAATAAAAAGGCATTTCCTTCAAGAAAGCATTTCTGAATCACCCGGTTCTCAACCCTGGAGATAGCTTGGCATCAGTGAATTTGTTTGGGAGTTTAAATGAGGCAGCTGAAGTCTCGATCTTATAACTGGTTTGAAAAGACTTCCATTAATGCGTTTCCCTGACTGAGTTCTGCTGTGTATGTGTCTGCATTCCATCTTAAATAGCCAATATCTGTTTGTTTACTCACTCTAAAGTGGCTGACATAGTACTTCTCAAGCATGGAAGTCTCTCGTCCGGCGGATTTCATTTGACTAAATGCATTGTGGTACTGTACAGTATTTACCATGAATTGCACATTGAATCTATCTGCATGTGCTTTAACCAGCATCTAACATTTATGGCTCTTTTCGTAGGTGGACTGTGTAACACTACAAAATGCTAAGCCATGAACAAAGCTGAACATTTATGATATGACTATTCAAGCTTACCCCATTACTCCAAATCCACCCAAACTGGTTCTAAGCATAAACACCCCTGTTTTGGAAATGCCAATCTCAAGCCTTTTTTTTTTTAACCCAGCCTCTTTTCATGTCAGAACTTTTTTCTTACCAGTGTGGGAAAGGAAGGAGAACCATTGAGTTCAGCTCTATTGACAAGCCCAGACTGCTGAATAGGGGGCCACTTTGATTCAGTTCAACTCAACCCGTCGTTCCTTTTCAGAGCTGTTTCTTTTTGTGCTAAAAACTGAAAGACTTTCTATGATTCACTTTTGATGACAAGTAATACTTTTATCCCCCTCCCCTTCCCTCCTCCCATATTGATTTTTATTTATTTATTTACCTTTCATGTTTATATAAGATTAAATTAACTTTTACATCCCCCTCTCTTTATGTATGAATTTAATATATTTAAAATAGAAATGAAGAAAAAAAAATGTAATTATTTAGATTAACTACACATTATTTTGACATACATCCTTATTGCAAGTTGTGATTGGCTAGCACATTCACCTCACAGCAAGAAGGTCCTAGGTTCAAGTCCCGGGCTCGGGGCATTTCTGTGTGGAGTTTGTACGTTCTCCCCGTGCTTGCGTGGGTTTCTTCTGGGTCCTCTGGTTTCCAGTCCCAAAACATGCACAGTAGGCCAGTTGGCGGTTCCAAATCGCCCCAAGGTGTGAGTGCGAGCGTGAATGGTTGCATATGTATATTGGCCATGCAACGGCCCGGCAAGCTGTTCAGGGTGTACCCAGCCTTCGCCCGGAGTCGGCTGAGATGGGCGCCAGCTTCCCCGTGACCCTATTTAGTATTACTAAGTGTATTACAAAATGAATGAATGAATAATTAAAATAGATGTGAAGAAAAAAGGAGATATGTCATTATTTAGATTAACTACACATTATTTTGACATGCGTCGTTATTGCAAGGTGTGTTGTCCTATTGGGCGGCATGGTGGCTAACACGTCTGCCTCATAGCAAGAAGGTCCTGGGTTCAAGGAACATGCAAGCTCCACACAGACACGCCCAAGTTCGGGACTTGAACTCAGAACCTTTTTAAATGTCAGGCGGAGGTGCTAACCACTACATCATTGCTTCACCACCTTTCCACCCTAAAAAACAACAACAAGTCATTAACTCAAAATAATGGCATACTATCTGGACATAATGAGTTACTGAGTTGAAATCATAACTCATTAAGCAGAAATAATAATATTGCTGCTCAGAGCTCATGCAAATATATGCAGACTTACAAAGAGGTGATTAAGGTTACAGTCAATCCGAAGTGTTTGCCTGGGTGTGAGTAAAAATGTTTTATTTCTGGATTACAGACCCGCATTTAAGAAATCCAAGCCAACAAAATAACAATGTGGTCAGCAGTCATTATAGCACTTTCAAGTCAAAGCACATTCAAAATGCATGAAAAGAACCAAAGAAACAAAAGTCAGCATTTATAAAAACACTTTAAAAATTCACTAAGGCATTTTATTTTTATTATTCTTTTTTTTTTTTATTCAGTGCTGACTAGAGCTTGAAGCTTGTACTAAAGGTTCAGTGAGCAGGGCATTTAGCTATAAAGCCAGAGTGAAGGTTAGCAGATATTGTACTTGTTGAAAGTAGCACTTACTTTTCCCAATTCGATAAGTGCACCTGGCCTGGGAATTACTCATCTTAGACATAGCTCAAAATGCTTACCAGTCCAGAAGTTAAGGACACCGAAATGCAATCGTGCTTGTCTGGGGAAAAGAAAAATATTTTTTGACGCAGAAGAATGAAAAGACATCTGAAGACATCCATGAGGTGAATATCAAAAATGAAAACAAATATCACAAACCCCCCAAAAATGTATTCTTATTATCATTATTATTACTCCTATTGTTATAACTATGTTAGACTATAAAAATAATAATAATAATAATGATAATAATAATTTTGATTTTGCTATACTGTATTAATCCCGCAAGTGAAATTATTGCCTCTGCATTTAACCCATCCAAAGTGAGCACACACACACATAAACAGTAAGCGCACATACACATTCGGAGCAGTGAGCTACCACACACTGGGGCGCCTGGAGAGCAGTTGGGGGTTAGGCGCCTTGCTCAAGGGCACTTCAGCCATGAATGTGGAGTAAGAGAAGGTGCAGCTCAGTTCCCCACCGCCACACATTTTTCCTGCTGGTTCAGGAATCGAACCAGCGACCTTTTGGTCCCAAAGCCGCTTCTCTACCCATTAGGCCACGGCTGCCCCCCATATAAGGTATTTTTTATATTTCATATAAGGTAATTTTTTTTTTTTTTTTTTTTTTTTGGTTCATCCACCCATGTCCACCGAATCCTGAGATATAGTGAGGGGGTAATTAGGGTGAACTTTGTGTCAAATGGTGATAAAAGAATGTTATTGTTAATTTAAAATTAGGTTTAAAATAGGCTTAATTTACATAGCTCTATTTAAAATTCTAAAAAAAGAGTCATTTTCTACAACCATTGTAAATTGCATACCAATTAAACTAATTAAACTCTCTCTCTCTCTCTCTCTCTCTCTCTCTCTCTCTCTCTCTCTCTCTCTCTTTCGCTGTATTATTATTTTATTTAATAATTTATTGATACCAATACATCTGTATAAACAAACCCACCAGTAAATTATCCCATCCCTTCTTCCCAACTCCTCATTTTGCTCTAAACCTTAATGTTGGGTTTACACCGGGGCATGATGTCCATGATCTCCACGATTTGAGAGAATCGTGATGAGTGTGGGGGGTCGTGGGATCGAATCGCGATGATCTTGAGGGAACTTGGTGGAATTGTGATGATCGCACTGATTGACAGTCAGAAATTTAGCTGCGATTATTATGATATGATGCCAATCGAGATAGAACGTGGGAGTCGTAGTAAAACCTTAGTACAGACCTTAACAGAGCATAACAGACCTTGAGGCACCATCGAAGGGGGATCTTGATAAACTTGGAAACTTCAAGTTTCATCTCTTGGCTGCACCCTGCCTCCTTTTTTGTACCTCAGTCGTGCTCATAAATCATGGGCCTCCATGCTTTTTTGAATCATGGACATCGTGGACATCGTGCCCCAGTATAAACCCAGGGTAAGAGTGTTACTCGGTGTGTCAGTGTTTTCTGCCTCAGAGTTGTCCTTGACCTATTAGAATCAAGTACACAATCAAAGCATAGGTGTGTGTATAAGTGAATTACTCATTGTGTACGCACCAACAGCAGCATCATCAATGTTATACTTGTACTTTTGCAACACACGCTTCGACGTCAGTGTCACGTGAGTGTTGTTACATCCCCCAAATAATATATGATCCTATGGTAGCTCCTTTCCCTTTAGAGCAAAGTGGGTGTATAGCAACTGATGGAGTACAGTCAGTAATTGCACATTTACCTCTATTCACTTGCCTGACACTTGTATCAGTGTGACCTACTGTTTTGGCAGGATACGATTAAGCTGTCAAGGGTTCAAGCTCCCATTCAAAGACCCAACAGCGGCAGCTTGGTGGTGGTGGGATTCAAAGTTAAAATTTTAAGGCCAATCCTTTACCACAGAGCCATTATCTCTCTCCTAGTCAGCTGATGTAGGGAAGGCTAAAGCTTTGATGCATTTGTAGTTTTAGGTAGTGATGAAGTGAGTACTGATTGACATAAGGTGGTTAATTGGCGTTGTGGGTAATGAAGAACATGAAATTAGACCAACGTGCAACTTATAAGTTTGGAAGCCATTTAATATTACATGTTGAATATAAAGAATAGTATGCAATAGGGCGGCGCAATAAGTCAATCAGGTATTGTTATTGTGATATGACAAATCATATCATTAGCCAACTGAATATTGTGTATTGTGTGTTAGCAGAAATATCAGCTTTCAAGTTGCAGTGTTTTCAGCCCATCAATGAAGAGTCTGTAAAACATCGCATGATGCAAAGAAGTAGGGGAATTTATATTAAGCCTGGAGGTGTTTAGCACGTCAGCCTCACAGCAAGAAAGTACTGGGTTCCACTCCCAGGTTCGGCGAGGACGTTTCTGCGTGGAGTTTGCCTGTTTTCCCTATGGTTGCATGGGTTTCCTCTGGGCACTCCTAACTCACATATCAAATTGGGTTTTTTAAAGGGGGTGATCTACAGAAGGGCGATAAAAAATGAGGCAAAGGCTTTTCATTCTCAAATTTGTCGCACGACATTCGCGGCATCACATTTTGGTCGGCTGGTTAGTGAACACTTAGCAGTCTCAAACTCTTCCCAAACAGTCCGCACACATTGCGAGAAGGTCTCCAAATTGTTATTTTGCTTGCAAATTATTAGCTTTTTTTATTCAAAGGGAAAAACGACAAGTTGGAGACTTCCAGGCGGAAAGTTGGAGACTTGGAGTCATTATTTATATTTCATTTGCATTTTGTTTATGCAAATAGAAAGCATTCTCTGTCTCAGTATAACGGTTGCACTGCAAAGGACAGAAAGGACTTGGCCCGGGTGGTGTGAACTGCTCAGGGGATCATGGGCTGCCGTCTACCAGATCTGGACACAATATATGCCGTCTGGGTCCAGAAGAAGACCAGCCGCACTGAAGCGGATCCCACCCACCCGGGAAATGGACTGTTTGTACAGCTTTCTTCAGGAAAGCAGTACAGAAACATTGAGACCAGCACAACCAGACTCAAAAACAGCTTCATCCCCAGAGCTGTGAAAGCCTTTAACCCTTCACCCCCCACTCCCTCGCAGTCACACACATATGCATCTTTCCTCCACAGCCACATACTCACCCGCTCACACACACACACACACACTCCCCCCAGCTGACTCTCATATAAACCTCAGTTCTCTGTAAAAGTACATTGAATCATCAAACTCTATGGCTGTCTAACAGAGCCACACTTAACTTTATTTACATTCTAGTTTATATCCACTCTGCTGCTACTATTTATTTATTTAATCTCATAGTGCCTTCAATGTGCATACTGTATAACCCACTGTTCATTTTATCTAAATGTTGTGTATATAATTGGTTGTGTTTTGTTTGCATGTTTTTAAAGCTGAGAGTCTGTGTGAACATAATGACAATAAAGAATTTTGAATCGTAAATCTAATAATGTTCGAATAAAGAGCGAATATTTTGACAACAAAAAATCTAACAAAACACAATAGATTTAAGAAAGGAGATTCGTTTTTGTTGTTGTTGTTTTTTTTTTTTTTTCACCAAGCATCCACTAACCAATAGCAAATTATTTGCAAATCAGTCACAAAATTCGCTTGCATTTCGACACGAATTTCAAAATTCACAAAAAAAAAATCTATTCGCATCAGTCGCTGTTGCACCTCTAGTGTGATAATCCCATAACGCTCCTCTTTTGAGCAACTGACTTCATAAATGTTCACTATATATGTCATGTCATGTCATTTTCTGAACCGCTTAATCCTAATTAGGGTCGCGGGGAGGCTGGCGCCCATCTCAG
>JAQMYF010000016.1:14964637-14978532 GCA_030014195.1 Neosilurus mollespiculum
TAAAATACTAAAACAAATCTTACATATGGCTCAGTTTGGAGTAAACAAAAAATTGTGAGCAACCACATGAAACTAATGTACTTATTCATTCATTCATTCATTCATTCATTCATTTTTCATCCCATCTCAGCCGACTCTGGGCGAGGGCATAGTACACCCTGGACAGCTTGCAGGCCATCGCAGGGCAGCTAGTATAATTAATCATCTATATATATATATATATATATATATAGGTGAAACACAGATTTTAATATCGTGCAAAAGTTTTCAAAAAAAAAATTCAGCTTAAAAAATGAAACTAATATATTACATAGATTCATTACATGCAAAATTAAATATTTCAAGCCTTTATCTGTTATAATGTTGTCAATTATGGCGTACAGCTTATGAAAACCTCAAATCCAAAATCTTAGAAAATTACAATGTTCTGAAAGGGTTCAATATTGTAGGCTCAAAGTGTCACACTCTAATTAGCTAATTTATCCAAAACACCTGCGAAGGGTTCCCGAGCATTTAAATGTTCTCTCAGTCTTGTTCAATAGAATTTACAAGCATGGGGAAGACTGCTGACCTGCAGAAAACCATCACTGACACCCTCCACAAAGAGGGAAAGCCTCAAAAGGTCACTGCAAAAGAAGTTGGACGTTCTCAAAGTGCTGTTTCAAAGCACAGTAATAGAAAGTTAAGTGGAAGGGAAATGTGTGGAAGAAAAGGTGCACAAGCAGCAGAGATGAGCACAGCCTGGAGAGGACTGTCAGGAAAAGGCCATTCAAAGGTGTGGTGGAGCTTCACAAGGAGTGGACTGAGGCTGGAGTTAGTGCATCAAGAGCCACCACACACAGATGGATCCTGGGCATGGACTTCAAATGTCGTATTCCTCTTATCAAGCCGCTCCTGAACATCAAACGATGTCAGAAGCGTCTTACCTGGGCTAAAGGAAAAAAGAACGTGTCTGTTGCTCAGTGGTCCAAAGTCCTCTTTTCTGATAAGAGCAAATTTTGCATCTCATTTCGAAACCAAGGTCCCAGAGTCTGGAGGAAGAATGGAGAGGCACACAATACAAGATGCTTGAAGCCCAGTGTGAAGTTTCCACAGTCTGTGCTGATTTGGGGAGCCATGTCATCTGCATTGGTCCACTGTGCTTTATTAAGTCCAGAGTCAACGCAGTCGTCTACCAGGACATTTTACAGCACTTCATACTTCCTTCAGCAGACAAGCTTTATGGAGATGCTGACTTCATTTTACAGCAGGACTTGGCACCTGCCCACGTTGTCAAAAGTACCAAAACCTGGTCCAATGACCGTGGGATTGCTGTGCTGGATGGGCCAGCAAACTTGCCTGACGTGAACCTCACAGAGAATCTATGGATCATCGCCAAGAGAAAGATGAGAGACATGAGACACTGCAGCAATTGAAGCATCCTGGTCTTCCATAAAACCTCAGCAGTGCCACAGGCTGACAGCATCCACGTCATGCCGCACTGATGCAGTAATTCATGCAAAAGTGGCCCAAACCAAGTACTGAGTAATTAAACCAAACCAAGTACCAAAAAACTGAGTAAAGGCCGACATTTCTGTATTTAAAATACTCTTTTTATTGATTTCATGTAATATCCTAATTTGGGGTTTTCATAAGCTGTAAGTCATAATCATCAAAATTATAACAAATAAAGGCTTGAAATATCTCACTTTACATGTAATAAGTCTATGTAATATACTAGTTTCACTTTTTAAGCTTAATTACTGATATAAATGAACTTTTCCACCACATTCAAATTTTTCGAGTTTCACCTGTATAGATAGATAGATGTGTCTGTAATTTTAGTCTAGCGTCCCTGGATCTAATTCCTGCATGTTTAATTTGTATCAACTCTGCGAGTCTGTTATAACTAAAACTCAATTTGACTGGGAGTGATATCACCATGGGAGTCTGTAGCACTTTTAATTCAAACTTGATCCCAATCTTAATATAACAGATAATGAAGGCAGTAATTCAATCTGTCCCATACGGACTGCAGCTGGTAAGTAATTAACCCCTGACAGCCTAACACAGTTCAGATGACCTTGTTAAATGAATGATCCCAATACAAAATAGTGTTAATTACAGGAGACACTTTAAGAGCAATCTTGTGCTGATTATATTAGGTCATTTAAGTTTATATATATATATATATATATATATATATATATATAAAGATCTTGAGTCGATTTTCCGTAAAACATTGCTCAATACGTCGGAGTAGAGCTAAATATAATGTATGTGGGAAAAAATAACAGTTCTACAATTTATATATAAATATAAATAAATATAAATAAAAAAAAAAATATATATATATATATAAATAAATCCCCTGATGAGTGGGCAACCACGAAACAGGCTTGTCGGGATAAAATTGTAGAACTGTTATTTTTTCCCAAATACATTATATATATATATATATAAAATAACTGATGAAGATTGCTCTGAAATCCTGCAGTGAGGTCAAAAACACAAGTCCGTCAGCCAGCGGTAACTCTGCCAACAAGAAGAATACTACTGATGTGTGGCTTCAGAGAGGAAAAAAGAGGTCAGGATTTGAAACATTCAAATACCACATCGGGTAAGACGAATGATGAAGGAAAAAGAGGGAAAGTAGCTCAAAGTGGCTTCTTAGCCTGAAGTAAACAGTTCAGAAAAACGTTTTGCTGCAGCAGCCAGTGCTGGTCACACATAAATTGAAAAGGAGAATCACAATAGATGCTTGCCCTCAGTCTATCATGTCAGTGTGGAGTATATGCATGCTTGCATGCATGCTCATCTTTGTGTGCATTCAAAATGTGCATTAAAACACACTTGTTCAAGGTAATGACAAACCCAAGATGCTAACTCCCAGGACCAATAGTCTGGGAAGAAAACACTTCAAGTCATTGCTATTTATTTGCAAAAACTATCCCTGTGACTGAAATTGCTCACTACTCACCATATAGTGCACTACACAGTACGTTTGCCATTTTGGTGTATTCCATAATCACTCCCACTCATTTGCCAAACCGCTTACTCCTACTTACTCCTACTCCTACCCTCTCAAGTCTAGACTACTGCAACTCACTCCTGGCAGGTCTGCCCTTCAGGGATATTTGACCGATACAGATGATCCATAATGCACCTTGTTTTCCACCTTCCGAAGTTTTCCCAGCTCTCTCCATCAGCTTCCTGTAGCTGCTCACATTATATTCAAAACACTAATGCTTGCCTACAAAGCCAAACATGGACCTGCACACTCCTATCTCAAAGCACTTATCACACCCCACACTGCACTGCGTTCTCTCAGATCCTTTAGTACTGCTAGGCTGGTCCCTTCTTCTACCAAGGGACAAGGAAAACATGTCTAATGTATATGTCTTTGGTCTGTGGGAGGATTCTGGGGTACCCAGAGGAAACCTAAGCAAGCACACAGAAAACATGCAAAGTCAATCAGAAATACCCAACTTAAACCCAGGACCTTCTTGCTGTGAGAAGCACATGCTAACTCCAATGTCACCGTGCCACCTAGGTATCCCATAATGCATTGTGAAAAATAGTGAATGAGCAATGATCACTAACCAATAAATATATATTATTATGCACCGCGTTTGGGCTGATGGAAAAATTGCCTGACAGAAGAGAGGAGAGTGGGCAGCAGGGGAGCATAACTCTCTGTCCTACAAATGTAAGTAATTTTGCGTTTAATTATATAAATATATAAATAACACAAAAAATAAAAGGCATTAATCTGAAGTATATAACACATTATGCATTTAATTATTATAAGAGCAGTGAAAAGGTGAGTGATTTCAGACACAGGGTATGTCTAAGTTAGCTCAGGCAGGAAGACACTCTTTCTTTTTTTACGGTTTACAATCTCATCCCTGTACTAGCAGTGGAATGAAACAAGCCAATCCAGACTACTCGTGAAGACACTGCCTTTCTTCCTTGCTAAATGAATGCCCCTGTCACATGGCCTTCTCAGTGTTAAGAAACAAGTGAGCATGATAGAGGGCATAGCCCTGAGCTTAGATCACTTGCTTTACAATTCTAGCCAGCATATAACCACAAGCAGGGCCTGAAATAACAGCATTTGCAGTCAGCTGGGAAGGTCCAGTTTAAAATAGGGTCAGACTACGTAACTATATGAGCTGTACTTGGTATACAGAGACTAGGTTGCTGAAATCACATGAACAAGTATGCAATATATAATCAAGGGAGGTGTTTAATCACGGACGTAATTTTACCCATGAGCTTTGTCTATATCAGGGATGATCTGTGACACTTCTTTTAAAATATTTTCTTAAAAAACAACAACAACAACAAATTCCACATCAAATAGTCAGAATTTTTTATCCCCCCATGGAGTACGTCTATAATGAATGGAAGAGCCAGCTGTTTTTTTTTATGATGGTTTGCATCAGGAAGGCTACTCATGTTTGATTTCATCGTGGCCTCATTAAAGTTTTTGTATTCATTCAAAAATTAATTCATTCATTCATTTTCTAAGCCGCTTATTCCTAATTAGTGTCATGGGGAGGATGGCGCCCATCCCAGCCAGCTAGTAATCTGATAAAGTTGGTAGTTTGACTAATGTGAAACAACTGAATATGACATAAGCAGAAGGCTCGTGACACCCATCAGCATTTAATTCCATCTAAATAAAGAAAACAAACAAACAAATAAATAAATAGGACATGCATGTCCATTTTTAATTTCTGATTTATTTATTTGTTTGTTTGTTTGTTTATTTATTTATTTATTTGATTTATTGAACATTTAAATATCTTATGGAGCAAAATTTCTGTGTACTAACAATTTATTAAACTTTAGGATTTCTTATAAACAATAGGATGGTGATCTTCTTGCTGTAATAAATTTTATCAGTTAAACTGTTTTATTATTACAAATTCTGTAGTTTTATCATTCGCATCTTTCTCTCTTTTTACTGCTTCCGTATATGACTGAGATTACCAACTGCACTTTCCTATGAATTTCCAATGAGATTAAAATAACACTCTTCTTATATCATAAATCTCCATAAATCTCATATATCATAAAAGTCCATAAATCTCAGGATGAGCATAGATTAGATGTGTAGATCAAATGAATCAAATGCTAAGAATGTCCAGAGAGTTGAGTCAGTCGGGATTTATACTGCAGTAGGCAGGCAGTGCTTGGCTGTTATTCATTAGTGCCAAGCCTCATTAGGATCACTTGAACTTAAATTCATCTACCTCTCGCCGGCTTTCTCCCTCTCACAGATTCAAGCTGATAATACTGATGTACTCAGCTGCTGAGCCTGTAGCTTAAGTTTGTTTTCGCATACCTGACACAGAGCAAATAAAGTTTTTGCCTCAGTCATCAGTTCATCTCGCAATACTTTTCTATCCTCTTTTTAGTTGCACCCATTAAAATAGCTTGGATTTAACATGAATAAACACTGATGATGCGCTTCGCCTATCTGCTGGCACAGCCATACAATTTAGATGAGTGATGATACTCAAAGAATGTGAGCTATTGCTGACAATATTATGCAGCAACAAAGAAGCCAGAAAGCAAGCTGGTATGAAAAGACTCAAGAAATTATTTTACTTGATAAGTATTTTGTGGCAGCAGGGTGGAGTAGTGGTTAACACGTCTGCCCCACAGCAAGAAGGCGCAAGGTTTGAGTCCTGGGCTCGGGCGTTTCGGTGTGGACGTTGCATGTTCTCCCTTTTCTTGTGTGTGTGGGTTTCCTCTAGGTACTTCAGCTTCCTCCCACAGCCCAAAGACATGCTCATTAGGCTAATTTTCTGTTACAAATTGCCCCTAGGTGTGAGTATGAATGATTGTGTGATGCTCTATCGAGCTGTTCAGGTTGTACCCCACCTTTGCTCATTGTTGGCTGAGATAGGCTTCAGCTTTCCCGTGACCCTAATGGTAGGATTATGTGGCGCGACTGAGTATTTTGTCCCAATTGCCACCTGAAGAAATCTTCACATGTGGCTTGAATTAAATAATGAATGGAAAAATCTTTTGATGACTTGAATTTTTATCTGCTGAGCAAACTGAAAACGTATTACATAGAAAATAGCAACCCATTTTAATTTCATTAAACAGTTTCAGGCTTGAAAAGGACACACTCAATCAAGAATCTGTGTTATTTTTAAAAGATTTGGACCAACTTTAAATGTTTAATGATCTTGGCGACACTTAGCCTACTGATCAACAGAATGAATGTAAATATAATTAAATGAGAACTATAAGTTTTACAGTAATGTCAAAACATAAAACTACATATACTCTTAAAGCCATACTAGCAGTTCACTCAAGGCTTTGTTCAGATGCAACTATATTTCCCCCCAAATTAATAATTAATTAACTGTGCACAAGTCTTAGACACCCTACATTTTACAAACTTGCTACACATTTTTATTTTTTAACTTGAAAATTGGTGAGTCAGTACAATAACCTTTCCAGCACAAATTAAATGCTACAGAAAAAAAAAAGAAGGTAAATGTATGTCAGTAAGAAAAGCAGCATATTGCTACTTTAAAAACAAATAAATAATGAAAGTTAAAGTTATTTGCATGCATATAAAGAAGCAAGTGTGCCGTTCTAAAGCTCCAGGAGAACTGGGGCTGGTTTTGCAAGATGATCAGTAAAATTGAACATTTTAAAGGGTGGCATTACCTTGTAGGGGTTAGCATGTCCACCTCACAGCAATAAGGTCCTGAGTTTGAGTTCCAGGCTTGAACGTTTTTGTGTGGACTTCCCATGTTCTCCCCATGCTTGCGTGGGGTTCCTTCAGGTTCTCTGGTTTACCCCGACAGTGTAAAGACATGCACATTAAGCTAATTGGCTGTTCACGATTGCACCTATATGTGGATGTGAGTGTGATTGGTTATGTATGTTGCCCTGTGATGGTCTGACAAGCTGTTCAGGGTGTACCCTGCCTTCGCCTAGAGTCAGCTAGGATGGGCTCCAGCTTTCCTGCGATCCTAGCAGTAGGATTAATCAGTTCAGGTGATGAGTAAGAGTGAGATACCGTGTAAAACTGCCTGAGATTACTACTTTTAAAGCAAAGGGTCAACACTTTGTTTTGTTTCTTTAGTTACTTTTTACTGATGTTTCTAGATTATTTATTTATTTATTTATTTATTTATTTATTTATTTATTTATTTATTCATTCATTCATTCATTCATTCATTCATTCATTCATTTATTTATTTATTTATTCGTTCGCTTATTTATTTATTTATTTATTTATTCTTATTGTATTTTTTTTTTAATGTAGGAACATTTACATTACTTATTCAGATGTACATACATGGTGTCTTTGCTCTACAAAATGTATTTGCATGTCACTGAAACTTTTTCCCAGTACTATACAATACATTATTGTAAAAACATTAGGCTAGATATGTATGAATAAAAGACTTAAAATGCTAAATAATGATCTTCTATAGTTTCCCTTCACAACGTCCCTTTTTAGTAATGGTCTAATAACAATAATACATTAGCATTGAAAATAATTGTTGTTTGAGTCATTTAAACAGAAATTAGGGCAGGTTAAAAAAAAAACAAAAAACAAAAAAAAAACATTGGTTTCTCATCAAAACCTTTTGGAAACCTAAATGCGGCACACAATTTTTTTTTTTTTTTTTTTTTTTTTTTAATAGAAAAATGAGGTGACTGCTGATGATTGTCATGATGGTTACTAATTCTTTTACTCTGTACTTACTTTCTGCACCTGTACATCTGCATCTTTATGCAGTTCAATTCAATATAAGTCACTCATTTAAAATCATACAGATACGGTATATATATATCCAGGTCAAGTGCCTCAGTTAGTGTTTGCACTAGAATGAAGGTAATGTGTGATCAGGCATATAAACTAGCACATAAGACGTCACCCATTACCCAAATGTACCTTATGTTTCTATGCTTAAATTTCTAAATGATATTTATGCACTGTAGTTATTTTAATCTGAGAATTAAGCAAATATATACCGCTGCATGTTTCTTTTCATTTTATTACATTGGTTTAGGCCTGAAGGCCATATTTAATGTTCAGAAGTTCTTTATTATTTTTTCTACCTGACTGCAGTAAAGCAAGACAATTACAGTGAGATTGGAGAAGAACAAAAAAGTTTTGATTAAAATGCTTATCTGAAACAAATCATGCAGATTTGTGCTAAATCTCTTTCAATTTGACCCAGTTCCCTTTCCAATACTTACTAACTAACTAACTAACTAACTAACTAATGAAATGAATAACTAAATAAATAAACAAATAAATATATCAATAAATGCTTTTCTGTAATGTCTTTCATGATGTTGGCAAACTCATGCTTAACATTTAGAGCCCTTCACTCGGAATTGCATTACAGTAGAGCATGATACTTTTGCTTTATTGTGCCTTTAAAGCCCAAATAGTGAGTTGCACAGCATGAAATATAACATCTCCCATACTGACTTTCCTGAAACACTTCAGAGGAAAATACACTCAGAATGGCTCAGTGGGTACAAGCAGCTTTTAGAACTTTTACTGTTTGTATAAATTTGGTTCTTTAATGTCTCATACTGTAAGCATACAAAGCAAAATGACTGTAATACATTTATTAAAATTTTGAACAGTGCATGGTGTTGTTGCTTTACTGTTCCTAGGCTCGAATTTCATTACAGGCTTGGGTTACTGCCACTGGTTTCATTTGGATTCTCTGGCTTTGTCTAAGTGCACACTGGTAAGTGGACTGGCTATGCTAAATTGCCCCTAGATATATGTGTGTGTGTGTGTGTGTGTGTGTGTGTGTGTGTGTGTGTTTCTCTATTTAGAAAATTCTGTTTAAATATTACCTTTGTACGGATTATGCCATGTTAGCTAATACGATGTTTGCTTGAAAAGCGGCCAGTAAGTGTGATGTAAAGTCAATTATGAGGTTTACATTGTGGATTATTTCTTGGCTTAACAGCATGGCCTGACACCATTTGGGGATCCAGTTAAAGTTTAGATCAGTGTTAAATGCCATTCTCTCATAAATATTGAAATGCTTGATAACATGTTTGACCTTTTCAAATAAAATCCCTTTAGGAGGCACCAAAAAGACTGGAAGTACTATTTGAATTATTATTATTATTATTATTTATTTATTTATTTATTTTATTTTTTTTGCCTACTAAGCGCACAGTACAAAGAACATCTGTAACTATGGCAAGCTTACTAATTGATGTCCGCAAACCTTTTTTCCTGAAGAGGCTCATAAAACCAGCTAACTTTCTTATAAAGGTGCACAGATTGTACCTGACTACTATTGCTTTCATTAAACTGAATGTACCTACTGTACTTTCTACTAATGTGCCTACTAATACTGTAATGAGCAGTAAACACTAATTTACATAAAAAAATAGCAGTCTCAGTTTCATAAAAAAATTAGCTGGAAAGTTTTACTGCGCGTATTGCAGAACCAGGCAAATTCTTCTGGAGACTTTAAATTTTGTAGTTACTTCTTATTTATTCACCAACCGTTATTACTGATTTGAAAAAAAAAGTTATTTCTTACACAATACGCTGCTTTTTTTAATTTATTTATTTATTTATTTATTTATTTATTCCTGCAACATTTTTATTTACTCACTCACTCATTTGCCAAACCACTTAATCCTACTAGGGTTGTCATGAGATCTTAGCCGACAATGGGCGAAGGTGGGGTACACCCTGAATAGCTCACTGAAAAAGTGCAGGGCCAGCACACACACACAACCATTCACACTCATATGCACACCTAGATTCAATTTGGAACAGCCAGTTAGCCTAGTGTGCATGTCTTTGGACTGTGGGAGAAAACCAGAGTACCGAGAGGAAACACACTCAAGCACAGGGAGAAAATGCAGGCTTCACACTGAAACATCCGGACACGGGACTTGAACCCAGGACCTTCTTGCTTTGAGACAGATGTGCTAACCACTAGACCACTGTGCAGCCCCATTTTTATTTAGTTCAGGAAAATTAATGCTTGGAAATGGAAGGATGGATGGATGGATGGATGGATGGACGGTGGATTGTCCCTGTGTATGAATGTGAATGAGAATGATTGACTGTGTTGGCCTTGCAGTGGACTGTCAAGCTGTTCAGGGTATACCCCACCTTTGGTGCAGAATCAGCTGGGGTTGGTTCCAGATTCTTCTTAACCGGCGCCAGGATGAGCAGCACGGATAATGCATGAACGAATAAATGCTGTCAGATAATCCATTTACTTCTTCTTCAGTGACAGGAGCATTCGAAGATCAGAAAAGCTACTCGGAGAAGAGGGAAAAAAAACTTTCACTCGTGTAAGTTCTGTACTTACAATAGGATTTAACCAGAAGTTTTCAAAACAAAAATCCATGTTAAGGTTTTTAAATGTCTGTTGCCTGGTTTGCTGTATTCTTAGCTCCTGCCTGACTTGTCTCTGGCCTTAGAGAGTTTTCATCCATCTTTGAATTATAAGATTTTTTATTTTTATTTTTTTTTTGGGGTGTAAAACCTGGATATTTCCTCCTTACCAACAGAGTCTCTGATGAGATCAACCAATGATATATGTCTGTGCCCTGCTTTCTTTGGTCTCTCTATAGCCACAATTTTGAGTTGCAGCACTGAAAGTTAAAAGTGGGATAGTAACATCTCTCTCTCTCTCTCTCTCTCTCTCTCTCTCTCTCACTTATCCCATCTCAAACACAAAGCCTTTGGTTCTGTATTATTTTCTTAACATGGCCATGCATTGTTTTGAACGCACTGTGCATAGCAAAACAAAGTCCATTAATCAAAAGGCCTGTCATATCAACACAGAAGGAAGTAACAGTGAGAAACTGAAAGTGATTATATTACTCTATATAACTTTTTGTTCTCAGCACAGATGTGTTAGATGCATATGCATCATATTGCTTTTTCTAATCTCACTCACATTAAAGGGATACTAGAATATTTATTCAGTAATTTTGCCCGCTTGCAAGTTAGCCATGCATAATGACACCCACTTTTGATTCTGCATAACTATGTATATGCAAATTGTGTAAAGGATTCTTTAAATAACTCACTGCTTGTCAGAATTTATGCAAGAAAAAAAAATACTATTCATTCATTCGTCATGAGTGACCATTTTATTCTGATCAGAGGCATGTATGGTTTTGTGTATTATTTTACTGCTCGATTTTATTATTGTCCTTATTCACCTTTTCTGCAATGATGTCATTCTATTAAAGAAATAATTATGACCAATCATTTTTCTTCAGAGGGCGGCATGGTGGCACAGTGGTTAGCACGTCTGCCTCACAGCAAGAAGGTCCTGGGTTCGATTCCCCAGCTTGGGCATTTCTTTGTGAAGTTTGCATGTTCTCCCTGTGCTTGGGTGGGTTTCCTCCAAGTACTGAGGTTTCCTCCCACAGTCCAAAGACATGCACATTGGGCTTATAGTCTGGGTGTCAGTGTGAGTGGTTTTGTGTGTGTGTGTGTGTGTGTGTGTTGGCCCTGAGATGAATCAGTGAGCTATTCGCGGTGTACCATGTCTTCGCCCAGAGTCGGCTGAGGTAGGCTCCAGCCGCCCCGAAGCCCTGACTGGTGTAAGGGGTTCAGAAAATGGAAGTATAAATGAATGGTTCAATTAGACTCAATCTTGTGATTGTTTCTTATGATTTTTCAGTGGAAGATTGATGTTTGTTTTGAAAAATCACTATAAGCTTGAATACAAAAAAAAAAAAAAAAAAACACTGATTGACTAACACCAAGTCAGAGAAGGTGGGCCTTTTCCATCCATTCATCCATCCATCCACCCATCCATCATCTATATGGCTTATCCTTCAGGGTTGCGGGGAAGGCTGGGACCAATTGGGCGAGAAGCGAAGTACACCTTGAACAGGTCGCCACTCTTGAATACATTGTCTCCAGTATAATAAAATGAGACAAGCAAGTGAGAGACAGGCAGTTTTTTAAGCATTGTGTGCTCAGAGTTCAGACTTTGACTCCAAAAATATGTAAATTTGGTGAAGATACTAAAAGAAGTGTGCCAAACATGTCTCCAGAACGTAAGGTCTACATGCCACTAGCATGTGTAGCACTACACAAATCCTACAGTCAAATCTTATAGACCTGCTCAAGTTTAATATGTTGCATGTTATGTTTGTTCATGTAGCACAACAAAACACCCATGCACACTTAAATGGGAAAGATAATGTCACTGCCTACTATATATCTCGTACCCATGGTAACGCCAATCCAAATTTTCAAAAGTCTGTTGACTTGCAATCACAAGTAACAACCCACTGGCTTTCAGGTCATTTAAAGGTATTTAAATACATCGCCTTTTAATGCTTTTAAGGAGAAAACCCCTGCTATTCCCAGGGAATCCAGCGGGCATAGAAACATCTGCAGATTGGTTCCTGAGAGCCAAAGAGTGTAAGTTTCTTTGCTTAGGTCATTGGTTTTTGATCCCTCAGCTGTAGCAATGCCCTCTGATGTGGAAAGAACACCCACTGATGCAATTTGCTTGTCAGTGGAGTCAAAGCGACAGAAAGGTTATCTTCAATAGCTTGTGGAGTGGGAGAGTTATGTTTTATAGAAGACCGATTGATTTATTTACTGACTTACTTACCTGCCTTCCTTTAAATAAGGCTGTGCTGCCTGTTTTATATTCTGAGTTTCATCAATGCTTGCTTCATTCAGCCCTTTATTAGCCCTCTCAATAGTAGCCTAAAGTATTTTTCACTACGTATATGAAGTTTTTCCTTATTTGTTGTTGTTTTTCATGTATTTATTCCATCCTGACAGCCATAATTCCAATAAATATTTTGTTAGATTAGTGTCCGAATAAAAAAGCTAAAATAATTTGATTTAGAATAATGATTTTTTTTCTTCTTCTTCTTCTTCTTCTTCTTCTTCTTCTTCTTCTATGAAGCCTTTCACTGATTACAGAACAACAAAATCAATTGGCAGGCTTTTCCTCATCCCTTCTTCTTGATTAAACAGCTTGTAATTGCTGTAATTGTCAGACAAACCCATACCGTTGGAAGATTTACTGAAATCAATAAAAAACAAAAAGTACATAAAACATATCTCCCAATATGCACACTGTTCTAGCACTTCATATTTTTGTGAATTAGTCATCTCTTAGTGAGAACAGTGGTGTCCCTGCTAATGCAAATCCAGTCAATGAAAACTTCCAGGCAAATTCCTGCCGCGAAATTTAATCGTGATGATATTTTAGAGAATAAATACTATACTTTATGGTAACACATTCTAATACCTGTACTAATGTACAGAAACCAAACACGAATGTTGCCAGCAACAAAGGGAAAACACCAAGAGACAAGGTCCACTGTCTTGGTAAAGTTCACATTGCTAATAAAGCGTATTCCCGCCATGCGCTGCATTCCTCCTGCCTGGACTAGCTGTTGCCGATTTCCAGGCTGAGGCATCTGTTCCTCACCCGTCTTCCAAGCTGGTCCCACAAATGTTGGTTAAGTGGGTTTAAGATCAGCTGCTCCCAAGCTGCTAATGGTGTGATGTGAGCAGTTTAAGCGGCGTCCAACTTCAGAAAAACTTATCCCGACTTCCACCATTCCAAGAATGCGCAAACAGTCATCATGAGATAACCGCGGCATGACTGATGAAGAGGATTCTGACTGTGGCCTTTTTATAGCCCTTAACCAAGCTCCCAAACCCATCCCTTCATTTGGACAGAAAACCTTTCAGTCCTTCAAAAATGCTACCTCACCATAATTTGAAAAGATGACCCCGAACCACAGGTCACATGACATGCCGTTCCACTGTTTGGGGTCCATCTAAAAATAAAAAAAATGCCAAGAAAAAATATCTTTTCAGTTAACACCTACAAAATATTTAACATTTCGTACCTGGGACTTTTCATTGACTGTCA
>JAQMYF010000016.1:15047596-15064948 GCA_030014195.1 Neosilurus mollespiculum
ATAATAATAATAATAATAATAATAATTATTATTATTATTATTATTATTATTATTATTATTATTATTATTATTATTATCAATCCAGTAACTTTTTGTTTATAAGAACAAATGAAAGTTACAAAACTTATTCCTTCTACTTAGTTGTATCATCACCACAACAGTTGTTCCATTTTAATTAGCTATACAGGGGCCCTCATTTATGAAACAAACATAAGAAGAAAAGCTGTGTATTTGGTAATTTCCTTGCAAAGTTTCGTATTTAACAGTTTGTACGTGAACAGAGGCTACAGTCAAATTTTCATGCAGACAAGTTTTTCATTTAATGTGGAAAAGTTCTATAGAAAATGTGTCTGAGTTGGTGAATTATTACAAAAACAAAAAAAAATAAATAACATTAAAAAAAATAATTGAACTAAAATAATAAATCAAACTATTGATTAGAGGAAATATTAAAACAAGTATCTTATTTTTATTATTCAGTTTATCTTGTTACCTAAATTATTTACATTACATGAACATCAAATATTAAATCTGATTGACGACTATATTTTAAAATTACTTCAATCCTTTAATCCTTTCATTGTGCAGCCACACATTAATCACAAAAAAACGTGTAGCATATCATCATCATCATCATCATCATCATCAGTCTGTCATCTTCTTCCTCTTGGTCCGCTTGATCCGCTTGGTGGCGGGGCACCAGCCTCAGCAGTGAGGTTCAGACGTCCCTCTCCCCAACCACTTCCTCCAGCTCTTCTGGGGGGACACAGAGGTGTTCCCAGACCGGCCGAGAGACGTAGTCCCTCCAGCGTTTTCAAAGGTAACCCTGGGGTCTGTTCCCATTTGGACATGCCTGAAACAGCACACCTCAGAGGCGTTCAGGAGACATTCTAGATACCCGAGGCACCTCAACGCGGCGGATCAGCGCATGTTCTACTCCGAGCTTCTCCCGGATAGCCGAACTTGTCACCCTATGGCAAAATATTAAAGGTTATTTCTTAAAAAAACGTAACACATAAATATGTGTTTATAAGTTCTTTACATTTGACTTACACCAGTTTTAACAGGTGTAGGATAAATTTGACTTTCATTTTGAGAGCACACTTGCCAGGCAGGGATACTGGTGTCATAATTGCAAGTAATGAAAATTACAAAATTAAAAGCACTGAGGAGGGTACTGATTTGGAAAATGAATGAGCTTCGATGCTTATAAACAAAGCTTCACCAGTCATTAAACCTCAGAAATAGCACATCTGCCCTAGTATCCATTTGGCACGACAGGGCACGAGTCGTCGCTGTCAGTTTTCCTCTGTCTGGTTCTGTGAATCTGACTACAGGCTTGTTTTTGGTAATGAGTATGAAATATTTACTCACATGTAGTTTTGCAAGACAAATATCAAGGGTGCGTAAATGAAATTGTTGAAGCATCCACTGAAGGTTGATTTTTATTTGTTTAACTTATTTGTTCTTTCCAGCCATTATCAGCTATTTTCTGGCTCCCCATGTCATAAAGTCTACAGGCTTGGAGATCATATAGGGCCAAGGTATGTAAATGATGATGGTTTTTAACTGCTACATTTCTGTTCTGATTGATGAGATACGAAATGGTTCATGAATCACATGTGAACAGCGTTGTACAGTGACATTTGTGCCTAGATTTTCACTTGTTTCAACGTTCGTTTGATAAATGAGCTCGATTATAAGTAAGACATTGCTTTTATTTCTTCTTTGTTACCACTCAGTAGCAGAAAGTGTAGTCCGATGCCTAAGTATTAACTTCCCTTAAACTCCTCCAATATTTTTTCAGGCTAAAACCCAGACTCATAATCGAATTACTTAGCTTTATATTCCATCAATATGTGAGAAATAGGCGATATAGGCATGTACAGAAATAGACATAAGCGATTAGCATGTAGTCTACCTCACAGCAAGAAGTGCTTGCATGGTTTTCATCTGGATACTCTGGTTTCCTCCCACAGTCCAAAAATATGCTCAGTGGGCTGATTGGCTGTTCCAAATTGTGAGAATGGTTGTATGTGTGTTGGCCCTACAATGTTCTTGCAAGCTATTTAGGGTGCACCCCGTCTTCGCCCAGAGTCAGCTGAGATACATGCTAGCTTTCCCGTGACCCTAATAAACGTTAAAGCGGTTCAGAAAATGAATGAATGAATGAATGAAAGCTCTAAATAGTTTTTAAAACCAAGCATTGTTTATTACAGTGTCCACAAAACAGCATGTCAGTGGTAGCATCATATCTTGGGGATTGTCTGCAAGAAACTTGGTTTACATTCTAAAGACAGCAGACATAAGCATACATGTACATATCAAGATCAAGTTTGAAGTTTCAAGTTTATTTGTCATATACAGGTAACAATGGAACATCACTAGCGGCAATAAAATTCTTGGACTCAAAGCCCCCTCAAAATTGCGTTTAAGAAACAAATATTGCACATAAAATAAAAAAGATATAAATACTGAAGTGGTTGTAGTGCAGAGGTAGTGTGTGTGCATGTACAGTGTGTGCAGTGAGTGTGCAAAAAGTGTGCCGATTGTCCAGTATTTCAGCAGTTCAGTAGCCTGATGGCTTGCGGGAAGAAACTGTCCCTGAATCTGCTGGTGCGAGTCCGGATGCTCCTGTACCGTCTGTCCGACAGCAGGAGTGTGAAGCGTGTGTGGCTGGGATCAGAGAGGATCCGCTGGGACTTCCTCCTACAGCACTGTGTGTAGAGGTCCTGCATGGCTGGAAGTTCAGTCCTGGTGATGCGTTGTGCTGATCTGACCACCATCTGTAGAGCTTTGCGGTCCAGAGCATTACAGCTGCCGTACCAGGTCGTGATGCAGCCAGACGGAATACTCTCGATGGTGCATCGGTAGAAGTTGGTGAGTATTCTGGAGTCCATATAAGCATGAAATTAACTTTGTATTTCCAGTAAAACACATTTTGCACCTCAGACATTTTGTGTAAACTAAATGATACCAATCCCGTTCCATTTTTATTTTTAGATCAAGGTTACAACGCTGCAAATATTGTAGAGTTGGTTAAAAGTTTCTGCGAGGCGCTGTACCGATATCATTTTACAAATAAAAACCAGTGTAACTTGTGAATGGTTCTTACTCAGTGTTTGTATAACAAGGACATGTCTGTTTGGCCATTGGTGTAGTAATTTGGTAAATAAATTTTTGAATAGGCTTACAAAAATCACTGACGGACTAGATACTGATAAAAACATTCTGTCCCAGTAAGCTCTTTTGAAAGGGTCACATAGTGGACATTTTCATTGCATTCTAACTTAGCTTAGGAAATAAATAAGTAAATAAAAGGTTTATTATGCCAGCTGAATTAGAGAGAGAGAGAGAGAGAGAGAGAGGAAACAGTGGTCGGCTGCATTTCAGTAGGATGGCATTCATGCTAATGTGGGCTAGCGTGTGAAACCGACTGATTACATGGATTTGCATGTCATTGTCCCATACAAAATAAGGAACTCCATTTACAGTACTATATTACAAATTGCACTGGAACTGGATTGAACTGTGTTATATTTGCTGAATGGCCACTTGCAGCTCATTGGGGTGTGTCGTAAAAGCAGATACCAGAAAGTAATTGCCCGTGACAGCAAGACGAAAATAGAGAGAGAAAAAAAAAAGCAATATAAAGTGCTTTACTAAGGTGTAGAGCCATGATGAGACTTCAGAACAGCTTCTCTACATCATTGTATGCTGTATATTCTACAAGTCTATAAAACTGCATTTGATGAATGAGCCGCCCACCATTCTTTCCCAAGATTTTGCATCAGATGGGGTTTTAAAGGAGGTGTAGTGGTTAGGATTTACGGCTCACAGCAAAAAGGTTCTGGGTTTGAGTCCCTGGCTCGGCATGGGCGTTTCTGTGCTTGTCTGGGTTTCCTCAGGGTACTCCAGTTTCCTCTCATATTCTAAAGACGTACACATTAGACTATTTGTATATTTTCAATTGAACCAAGGTGTGAATGTGAGTGTGAATGGTTTTGTGTGTGTGTGTGTGTGTGTGTGTGTGTGTGTGTGTTGGTCCTGCAATGGTCTGGCAAGCTGTTCAGGGTGTACCCCGTCTTCGCCTGGAGTCAGCTCAGTCCCTACAACCTTAGTAACTATGACAATCATAATCAATTATGTTCATCCCTAAAAAAATACTCAGCCTTACGCCCTTATACCCTGTGAATGGGGGCGAGATCATCCTGAAAGAGACCACTGTCTAAGGACAAATGTTGACCCATACCATGGCAAGAAATTACCAAAAAATAATTACCAAATAGCATTTTTTTTTTACTATCCTTCCCTTATTTTAAAGGTGTCCAAAGTCTGTCTCCAGGGCCAAATGTGAGACAGGAACAGATGTGCATTGGCTTACAGATTCTCTCCTAGGACCAGATTTACTAAGGGTTTGCAGCTCTTTAAAATAATAAAATTAAAAATACTGCTGGGGTATAAGTTAAGCATGGACATTATTTGTTATTGGTTATTTTTCTGGCTGACACTATTGTGTAATTATGGGAGGAAAATATTTAAATGAATTTTATAACACAATTTACTAGGGCTTGCTGTAGTCAGTTGACTACTAATTGCACCATTATTTCAAATTAAATAAATAAATAATAAAATGATATAATTTAAAATTCCTGCAAGGGAGCCACTCTGAGCCAAGTGTCTGATACTGAGTGAGCATGCAGATGGGGTTTAGCATGCATCCAAAAGATTTTTGTTTGATCAGATGGATATTTTCTCTTTATTAGTTCATGTGCTTGAAAAAGTTCCACTGCACGCTCAGGAATGAGAAAAGTGATGGCGTGGTAGAAGTGAGTGGTAAAAGAGAACATGGTTATCTGCGCCACACCATTTGCACATTTTAGTAGATCACCGCTGGCCACTCCCTTTTGTGCGTTTATTCGTAATTGTAATCTTGTGCTCATGCCCCCGCTTAGATCTTGCCCTTATAGAAATGGCCTACTGTCTGCCACCCTGTAATTTTGTTGTTGGTGACACTTGCTTTAGACAATAACTAATGTACAATTCACACAGTTTTGTAATTTTTCACTCCTTGCTACTTGTAAAGTACGAGCGAGTGCTGGAACACTACTATTACTACTAGGCATTCACAGCAACATGTTGCCCTCTTCATTGGCTGTTCCAGAACTGGTAGTGGCGCAAATTCGTTGTTTTGTTCTCCAGTCTAAGCTAACACTTTTTTGGCCAGTGCTGAGCTGTGTGTCACCAGGAAAATGCAAAGCATACAGCTGCACAAACAACAAGCGCAGAAATCGCAGAAAACGTAACATAACATCGGCACGGGGCCGTACTCTGAAAACGTTTCCTTACAGACGCAATTTGGTATTCTGCAAAGACCACTTCAAGCTGCTCTGCTATCCGTGTGACCTCCAGGCAGAAATACTTGCCACAAAGCTCAAGCTTTTACGTCTAAAAAAAAAAAAAAAAAAAAACACTGTTCTTGCTAGTAAAACTGACTTTGCTAGTAAAATTAAAGTAAAATTATGCTGCCAGGATGACCGATACTGACACTCTTTAAGAAAAAAAAGTGGATTGTGCTAAGAAAATTGTGCTTAGTAAATAAAGAAAGGTAGAATTTGATGTCTGCAGCACACTCAACAAAAGTCTGTACAGAGTTAAAATAAGATTAAGAAGTTTACAGAATTGGTGTGCAATAATTGGTAGTGGGTGGAGTATCAAGCTTGGGTATAAAAAAAGCATCCACCCATAGCTCAGTCTGTGCAAGCAAGGATGGGTTGTGGCTTAACCCATACTAAAATTCAGTCAGTCTGTCCCAAACAACATTTCTCGACGCAAGACTGCTAAGAATGTAGGTCTTTAAACATTCGGAGTACTTAATATTGTGAAGACCTTCACAAAAAGAAGTTCAGACACATCTTAGTATGTAAATTTGGAAATGAATGAAAGATTGAAAACCGCAGTAGGATGTGTGTGACCTATAAGCCTTCAGACTTCTGCCTGAAAAACCGTCATGCCACTGTTGACACATGGACTTAGGAGAACTTTGGAAAAATGTAATTACTCAACACAGTCTGATACTGCATCCAGAAATGCAACCTGAAACTGTATTACGCAAGCAGGAAGCCATACAACAATTCTGTGCTGAAATGCCGCCAAGTTCTCTGGGCCTGAGCTTATCTCAGATGGATTGAAAGGCAGCGCAACCATGTGCTGTGGTCAGATGAGTCCACATTTCAGCTTGTTTTTGAGGGGGAAGTTTGCCGTGCCAGAGATGAAAACATCCGTACAGATTGGTATCAGTAAAAGGTGCAGGAGCCAGAATCTGTGATGATAAGCAGGTGTGTCAGTGCCCATGGTATGGGCCAGCTTTATGTCTGTGACTGTATTATTGTTGTGGAGGCGTAAAGTATATTGGCACATTGAAGCAACATCTCTTCCTGAGAAGTCCATGCTTATTTCAACTGCAACAGCCTGCTTCCAATCCAGATCTGTCTCGTACTGAAAATGTATGGTGCATCTTGAAGAGGAGAAAACGGCAACCACAGACTGTTGAGCAGCTGAGGTTTTATATCAAGTAAGAACAAAGTTCCAGTTGCAAAACAATTTAAAATGCATTAATACAATGAAAGGTGGCATCTCACAAAGGTAAACATGACTCCAGTACAACTTTTAATTGAGTGCCTTGCCTGCATCGATTTTTAACTTTATTTATATGGTGGTGTAGATGTTAGCATGTCCATCTCATAGCAGGAAGGTCCTGGGTTCAAGTCCTGGCTTCAGGTGTGTCTGTGTGGGGTTTGCATGTTGTCGCAGTGCTTGGGAGGGTTTCCAATTTCCTTCCACAGTTCAAAGACATTAGGCTAATTGGCTGATCTAAATTGTCCCTAGGTGTAAGTGTAAATGGTGGTGTGTGTGTGTGTGTGTGTGTGTGTGTGTGTGTGTGTGTGTGTGTGTGTTGGCAAAACAATAGTCTGGTGAGCTGTTCAGGGTGTACCCCGCCGTCACACAGTGCCTTCCTCAGTGTCCCAACGACTTTAATAGTAGGACTAAGCAGTTTGTTAGGATTTTAGTAGTCAATAAACATATTGAAAATATTTTCTTTGCAGTTTTGATAGCTGGTTCCTATTTTTATTAGTTAAATTAAGGAGCTTTAAATTATTATTAGTTAAATTAGGGAAAATTATTATTAAATTATTATTATTAGTTAAATTAGGGAGCTCATTTAAGCAGTGGTTAACAACACAATGCCCATTTTCCTTAGTTGCATATCCAGACCAGACCTTTGTAGCAGGACCTTTATAAATCTTTGTTTATAAACCCTTTGCTCTTGTAAAACCAGTGGAAATGGGGCACTTTCTGGTAATAAATGTTCTACTTTATTCTATATGTTGATTTTAGGGACTTTTTTTTTAACAGAATCCATGCACATTCGCATGTTTAAATATGACTACATGTTAGAGAAGCTGTGTTGAGCTTAAAAATGAATTCGAAGTCCAGAATATTATTGGACAAAAGGCCAGTTATCCTAAAATTTTTCATGTCTACGTTTTGTTACCCCACCATAAAAGTGAAATGTGATTTGGCATAACCTGTCTGCAGCAGAGTGTTACACCTTATAGAGCCTCAGGCAAAGCATTTGTGAAAGACCATAGATTTCCTCTCACTCCACCATATACACTGGGGAGGGGAGTCCAGTCATAAAAATCCTCTGCCAGACCAAAACAATGTGCCAAAGTGAGTAAAAGAAGAGGGCAAAACAGCAAAGAGGCAGTTGTACTTTTTAATGCTGTACATTACAGTACTCCGAGTTTTCAGCTGAACATCCCCTCAGAGCCACCTTTTAGCGCCACAGTGCTTTTAGTGCCCAGTAAAGGAAGCATCAGTCACAGAAAGAAAGGGTTCATTCAAAGCTGAGGAAATTGTGTTCTATTCAATGCAAAAAAAAAAAAAAAAAAAAAAAAAAATCCTGAAAATGCAATAATGTGTATTCTGTTTTATGTCAATTTTCGTAACAGTGAATCTGACTGGCTAATAATAAATGGCTCTATCATGGCACACAAAAAGAACAGGCACAGCTGTCCTATTATTAGTATTATTATTTTATTTTTTTATATATTTTTTTCTTACTACAGGAAACTAACCATTCTCTGCTCAACCGTCCTGCATCTTGCCCTTCAGCTATCTGATACAAGAACAGATTTGAGATTACTGTAATATTTCTTTATTATAAGAAATTCACAAACTGTGCTTCTATGAAGGTTTGCACTGAAACGGTCGGTCTCATTTGCCTCCAAAAGATTGGAGCAAAAGCACCATCTAAAGAGTTACAGTCTCTTGAGAATGCCATAATTCAGATTAAAACAATGACAAAAAGGTAACAGAAAATCTGATTAGTAACATTTCATTTTCATTTCATCATCGCATATCATTTTAATGATATATAGGGAGATGTTTCCATCCATCGCAGGTTACCTTGCCAGTATTTTTTACTGATACCCATTTATACTGCTGGGAGGACACAGGCACACTTGTAGTTGAAACTTTGCCAAGGGGTCTTACCATGGGTAGGGATCTAACAGGGATTCACATCCACAACCTATCGAGCATGAGCCCAGCACCCTAACCACTACACCACCAGCCCCACAAGCCTCCCATCCGGGAGGAGTTAAACTCCTAGTCGCTTCACGCTTAAGGAACCCAGATGAACTCTGGCTCTGATCAGCCAGTAGGCTTGGCTGTAATAGCCCGTCAGACCTTACCTATGGAGATGTTTGAGCAACCCTGTCAGAGAGATTAATATTTAATCAAACTGTGATGTTCAAGTTAAGTTAACGTGTCCACATTTTCTGAAATTGTTTACCCCTAAGAGCTTCACTACAAACAATCTATGTGGCTTATTTCAAGGTTACTTGCTTGCTATTAGTTTCTTTTGTATGTGCAAGGTTGCTAATTCAGGAGTCTCAAAGGCATGACTCACACACTCACTTTCCAAGTCATTTGATTCTACCAGGGTTGCGGGGAGGATGTGCCTATCTTAGCAAACTCCATACAGAAACGCCCGTGTCATGGATCCAACTCAGGACCTTCTTGCTGTGAGATGGATGTGCTAACTACTACTCCAATGTACCATCCTACTGATTCATTAGGACTCATTTTGCTGTGCTGTAGAAAGATGCCAGACAGGAAGCCATTTGTTGCAACAGCGATCATAATTAAATATAATAAAAAATATAATTAAATATATACATATATATTTTTCCTTCCAAGATGGCGGCGCGGCAGTAGCAAGCAGCGGCCACTCCGGAACCAAAATGGTGCTATATCTTTGTTTTAGCACGAATTTCAAGTGCAAATCACACCAAAGATAGTGATGTTCATGTATATGACCGCCCGACGAAATCATGCTGTTACTAACCTGCCTATGTCTATGCCGATATTCTATATGCACTACCTCAACCACTGCTACTCTGTACATGATTTTTTTTTTTTATTCCATCTCATCCTTTTCTTTCTTTCAGCACTGTCTCATTCTTGTGTTGTCTTTTCTTTTTGTAGTGTTTTTGCAGTGTATTGTCTTTGCAGGGTTGCACATAGTTGCACACTTTGCTCTTTATGTGGCTAGGACAAAAACCTTGGTCGTAGCTCAGTGTTGTTGTTGGGGGGTTTTTTTCGAACTTGATCTTTGTTGTATGTTTATGTAGCACGTGGTCCAGGAGAAATGTTGTTTTGTTTCACTATGTACTGTGTCGGTTATATGTGGTATCTAGTCTCAGGATATGCTCAATGGATGACAGTTGAACTTGAATAGTTGAAGCACCACTATCCTTGATGCATATCCATATTCACTGCTACGTTACTTTTTCACACTCCATTGTTGGCAATGTTTGGACTGCTCCGCCACTTAATTATTTTTATTTATTTATTATTATTATTATTATTATTATTATTATTATTATTATTATTATTATTATTATTATTATTTAATATCTACAAGCCGTTAAAACATTCTTACACTGTCTTGTATTTATTTACTTAATTAGCTAGTTTGTAGGTTGCACAGTGGTGCAGTTGTTAGCATGTCGGACTCACAGCCAGAAGGTCCAGGGTTCGATTTCTGTGTGGTGTTTGCATGTCCTTCCTGTGCGTGCATGTGTTTCCTCTAGGTACTCCGGTTTCCTCCCACAGTCCAAAAACATGCACAGTAGGCTGTTCCAAATCCCCCCTAGGTGTGAGTATGAATGTGAATGGTTGCATGTGTGTGTGTGTGTGTGTGTGTGTGTGTGTGTTGGCCCTGTGATGACCTGGTGAGCTGCCCAGGGTGTATCCCACCCTCGCCCAGAGTCGGCTAAGATGGGTGCCAGCCTCCCCGTGACCCTAATTGGGATTAAGCAGCTTAAAAAATGAATGAATAGTTAGTTTGTTTAATGTTTTTCTTATTTTGTTTCATTTCATTTCATTCCATTGCTCGGTCAATACATCAAAGCCAAAGTCTCGAATTTCCTTGTACTAAGCTCGATTAATAATTGGTGTGTCTTATCTTATCTTATCTTATCTTATGGCACCAAATTGACAAGCTAGTTTTTGCTTGCTAAGTACATGGGTAGGAAACCCAAATATGGTGGCTGTGTAGCTTCAGTAACATTGGACGTTTTATTCACAAGTCAGCACTCCATTTCTATAAAGAGCTCAGTCATCAGAATACTCCCGCCGATATCTCTGTGCCCGGTTGCTTTTGCTCCGTTTTATACCGCCTTCTCAGGAGAACACGGAAGCGCACGATTGAACTATGCAATTATTTACCACACACAATTATGTGCTCATAACATCATGTGATGCAAAATGACTTTTTTGTTACAAGTAATGGTATTGCCTCTGCGATGGACTGGCGAGCTGTCCAGGGTGTGCGCTGACCTCGCCCAGAGTCGGCTGAGATGGGCGCCAGCCTCCCCGCGACCCTAATTAGGATTTAGCGGTTCAGAAAATGAATGAATGAATGAATGTTGTTGCAGGTTAAAACATATGCCAGACTATTTTTAAAGTAAGTCAAATGGCAACCTAAAATTCAACATGGTGTGTCATGGATGTCATGGCACTTGATTCACTACAGCCCTTAGAGGTGCTTAAGTCAAGAGTTCCACGTAGCTTGTATTTACATAAAAGCATCCAAATTTTGGCTTTGCTCTACTTGAGGCATATAAATCCGTTCATCTTGAGTAATTTTTGGACCTAAGTCAAGAGAAGATCCTGCGCAGACTGATAACCATGTAGCTGTGTGCTTTTTCCCACTCATACGCAGGGAAGACTTAAATCTTTAGTCAGTAGAAAGTTGATCCAGCATGTGATATTTGTATCACATGGGTATCATATTTACCAGTTTTAGCCAATAAGGGGTGACAGGGTGGCATAGTGGCTAGCACACCTGCCTCACAGCATGAAGGTCTTGGGTTCAAGTCCCTGGCTCGGTGAGGGTCTGGAGTTTGCATGTTCTTCCTGTGCTTGTGTGGGATTCCTCCTGCAGTCCAAACACATGCACATTAGGCTAATTGTCTGCTCCAAATTGCCCCTAGGTACAAGTGTGAATGGTTTTGTGTGTGTGTGTGTGTGTGTCGGCCTTGCGATTGTCTGGCAAGCTGTTCAAGGTTCTACCCTGTGTCGGCTTTAAGGTGCCAGTGAAGGATATTCCTAAGGTTTTGATATTGAATAAGCTGAGTGGGTGTCTCAAGATGTATGTTTTAAAAACTGATAAGGACTTGGATAATCCTGACAAATGTGTTTCAGATGTATTAGCTTTGTTTAATTTGTTATAGAGGAAAATCTATGCTAAGTGTGCAGGTGGAGTCACTCTGATATTACATTTGAATTTATTTAATTTAAATATACACCATAAAAAATAAATAAATGAATAAAAAAATAGTGGCAGAGTGTCTGACTCACAGCAAGAAGGTCATGGGTTCTGGTCCCAGGCACAGCAATGGCGTTTCTGTGTGGAGTTTGCATGGGGTTTCTTCAGGCACTCTGGCTTCCTCTCACAGTACAAAAACATGCACGTTAGGCTAATTGGATGATTCTGTTGTCCCTAGGTGTGAGTGGGCTGGAATGGGCTCCAGTCTTGCCGTGTCCTCAGTAAAGGACAAAGCAGCTTGTAAAATGAAATAAAATTTTAAATCCTTATTGACTGATTTATTTTGAAAACAGCATTTTTGTCAGTGCAACATAACTGCACTTTACTATAAGATTTAATCATTCACATGTGTGAATCCATTTAAAAGCTAATTCTTGAAACATTCAAGACAACACACATTTCTAAGCCACTCAATCCTAATTAGGGTCGTGGGGGAGCTGGCGCCCATCTCAGCCGACTTTGGGTGAGGGCGCGGTACACAATGGACAGCTCACCAGACCTTTGCAGGGCCAACACACACATACAGCCAACACTCACTCTCACACCTAGGGGTGATTTGGAACAACCAATTAGCCAACTGTGCATGTTTTTTGGACCTTGGGAGGAAACCTGAGTACCTGAAATAAACCCACGCAAGCACGGGGAGAACATACAAACTCCACACAGAAACGCCCAGAGTCCGGGAATCAAACCCAGGCCTTCTTGCTGTGAGGCAAACATGCTAATCACCGCGCCACCATGCTGCCCACTGCTGGAAACCATTTTTTTCCCATCAACCATGTAATTTTTCATGATTTTATTTATATGTAATAGGCTGTACCAAACTTCCCCTAAGTATGAATGTTTGTGTGAATGGTTGTGTTTGTGTGTGTTGGCCCTATGACACTGCTTCATGGTGTATCCTGCCTTTTTCCAGTGCCCGCTGAGATAGGCTCCAGTCTCCCCACTACCTGCATAGGAATTACTGCTTGGTAAATTAGTAAGGGAGTGACTGAGTACATGTCATGGTCACATGACCTACTAATGACCTCACTATACTGTAACTTACTCTAATAAAGGTCAAAACAGTTCACAACACTCCGTTGTAATATATAAATTTTCTATATAAATGTAAGATCAGGACACCAGTCTGTATAATATCCATTTAGTTTTCTATTTGATCAACCTTCGATTTCGATTTCAGCCTCTTCACTATTTTTACACTGTTTCTGTTAAATTCACCTAATGGTGCCTCATTGGATACAAATGCATTAGAGGCTATTTGAGACAGCACTTCTCACTAGTAAAAGTGCCATTAGAAGTGAAATAGAGTAAGAATCATGAGTGCTGGTCTGTTTTTTCCCCCTCTTGCAACCTCCCGCATCTCCAATCTCTTGCAAAACAAAATAACAAGAGTTTTGTATACAAGCTGCATAAAGTTCAGAGAGTGTGACAAGTGTAAGCTTAATCAGTGTGTAAAACTATAGTTGTAGTAAAAGTAACTATAGCAGCACACACAGTTAATATACAGTACAGTGCAGATAATGGCAGCGTATACATTATCTACACAGAACAGCAGGAGCATCAGTGGAATGAACCCACCAGAATAAATGTGTGCTGCTGGGTTGGCTGGCTGCACCAACTGCACGAGCTCAGATTGTAAAGCATTATAAGTAGCAGTGTGTGAAGATGCAGCAGCATATGGAGTAAATAAAAAAACGAAATTGATTAAAAAACCTACTTGGGTGACAATAAAAGAGTCAAATCACCATTAAAAATGGTTTAGCCATAGAAATTCAGATTTGTGTAAAAAAAAAAAAAAAACAAAGAAAAAAAAAACTGTGTGGGTAATTGGAACATCTGTTTTTGCTTGCACTCAGTGACTGAGACTACCTCTGATTTTCCCCCCACTCATTTAATCACTGTTTGCTTTTTTTTTTTTGTTTTTTTTTTTTAAGTAGAATTCATTTATTCATCCATCAATGCAATTCCAGTGGCACGGTGACGTAGTGGTTAGCATGTCAACCTCACAGCAAGAAGGTCCTTGGTATATATTCTCTCTGTGCTCGTGTGGGTTTCCTCCTACAGTCCAAAGACATGCACATGACATGCACACACGACAGCACCATACAAGAAGGGCCAGAGCTGTCTCTACGGATTTCTTGAGGCGGCTAAGGTCGTTCAACATCTACTGGACACTGCTCATGATGTTCTATGAGTCTGTTGTGGCCAGCACTATCCTCTATGCGGTTGCAGATGCCAACAGACTAAATAAACTGATCTGAAATTCCAGTAACATTGTGGGGATGGAGCTGGACTCTCCGATGGTAGTGTCGGAGAGGCGGATGTTGTCCAAAATTAGGACAATACTGAACAATACCTCTGATCCATTTCACAACCTGCTGATCAGTCACGTTCAGTGATACCACCTAAATGCCCCACTGAACGACACAGGAAATCATTCCTACCTCATTCGTTCATTCATTTTCTGAACCGCTTAATCCAAATTAGGGTCATGGGGAGGTTGGCGTCCATCTCAGCCAACTCTGGGCGAAGGCAGAGTACACCCTGGACAGCACGCCAGGCCATCGCAGGGCAGAAACACGCTGACGGCTACGCAGCCTCCTCTTGACGAAAATCAGCAATGGTTCTTTTACATTCCTCTCACCATAGACAGTGAGAGACATGGCCAGCATTTGATAACCCAGTTAGCTGCACAGGGGGATCATTTCTACCTGTGGCCATTAAACTGTACAACTCCTCCATATAGCAACAACATCCACTGTCATACATTTACATTTTGCACTACATTAACGTTCCACTGTTCATCATATTGATAATACTGTACATATTACTCAATAAAAGGATTCATTCTTAGATATAACTTATCTTATTCTTTACTTGGCACGGAGCAAACGTGTGCACACAGTTTCCTCGGGGATCAATAAAGTATTCTGATCCTGATCCTGATTACGATTCTGACATTATAACTAACTGGCTGTTCCAAATTGCCCCTATGTATGGGCGTGTATGGTTGTGTGTTGCCCTGCGATGGTCTGGCGACCTGTTCAGGGTGTACCCCGCCTCCCTGTGACCCTGGTATGAGTGAAAGGGATTACTAATGCAATTTCACTTACTGGCATACTTATGGGATGTGGAAGGAAACCAGATTAAATCCTTCAGAACACACAGCCAGGTTGAGAACCCACTTAGGAACTCTACATAGACAGAAACCTGAGCTCTCTGGATCTGTGCTGCAGTTTTATTTCTAAAGCTCTTCTTTTATCCTGCCTTTCAGACTGAGTCTGAGTTTGTGGCATGCCACCTGCAGGCAGGAGTCCAAAGGACATTTAATTAGTCATATTCTGTCAGAAGGTTGGACTGCACAGTAGGGCCGATCACCTTTCTTCTTGTTGCATGTGGAGCAACATATTTAGTCAAGCATCAGAAATGAACCGATTATTAAGTGGAACGTTTTTCTCATACCACAAATACAATCAAGAAAGGACAAGGAAACTACAGAGAAGCAGCTGGTAAGCAAAAATGATTAATAATTATTTATGGACAGTAGAAGAAAGAATGATGAGAATGAAGAACAATGTAATGGATAGTTAAATATTTTGATAGCGAACTAGAAAGAAACAATCAATAGTATACCCTGCCTGCCCCTACAGCACGTAACCACCATGGCACTGTTGTGTCACTTGGTCAGGTTATACGTCAATAAAATGAAGTCAACTGACAACCTGAATGTACTGAATGAGCAGGTTATCACATCAATGGACTTTTTCTACCCTGATAGCACGGATATGAAATTGAGGCACAGATAGTGGAAGAGTGGTTCAGGGCCTATATCAAGACTTATCGATGATATAAACAAAGGAAAGATGTCTTTCACTGGGCGTGCACTAAGGAGACAACCACTCGAAAGGATCTTCTTCTCGGTATGACAAGTGGTGGAAGGCATAAATGGCAGCAAAAAACAAGACTCTCTGACAACCTCAGACATTATGGGTACAAGAGATGACCAGGTATCCCCAGAACATACAGATGGAGATCACGGGGAATGCCACGGCTGTTTAGATATGAAATTTCCGTATTCTGATGATGGTTCAGGGATCGTGGGGAATCATTTCATACATGAACTGGCACCACATAGTCCTGACCTGAAACCTTTATTGAATTTTTTAGGTTTGGGCTAGAGAAGAGTTTGTGGAGTGGTCATCAATTCAAGATGATAAACCCAACTCTTGATGGAAATAAATGACGTGATGTTGCTGAAGTTTCTTGAAACAAGGCCATGGCACTTACATGCTGTAATTGAGACTAAAGGCAGTCTAACACAATATAAAATAGAGTGCATTGTATATATATATATATATATATATATATATATATGTATATTTCCCTTTTAACTATTATCAACAAACATTGGAGGCTAAATAATGTGAAGAAGCATAATTATATTATAAATCAGTCAACTTCGAATTTACTTCTGACAGTCTTTCAACAGTTAATGCTGGGGTTTTTCTAGCTTGAGAAAAACTCTGTCTAGAGCCGGTTAGAGGAATACAAGGCAGGGATACACTGTCAGCATGATGTCAGTCCTTTCTAAGGCTTCACACAAACCCACACTTACACACTTATTTTTATTCACACCTAGTGGCAGTGTAGAGTAGCCAGTCTACCTACCCACTTCTTTAAATGGGGGCACTCTACAAACCTGGAGTAAACTCACATAGGTACATGGAAAGCACAAAAATCAATCAATCAATCAATAAATCAACCAAACTAAAAAAAAAACCTATTCAGTTATATTGTTTACATAAAATCTATGTCTGTCTTGTGTGCCTATCTATTTATCTATCTATCTATCTATCTATTTATTATTTTAGAATAAACCCATCGCAAAATCTGTATGGGGTTCCTTGACCACCTCACATTATATGTTCTCTGTACGTTGGATTCATTGTATGGCAAACAAAACCATAGGAATATTTACGCATTGATAGTTCTTCGTAATTCAAACAAAATTATATGTTGGATCAAAAAATCATTTGGGAAGGCCTTATATATCAGTGCTTGATTGAATAATTACATGCAGTTAAGGTACACAAGTGTGGAGGCTGTGTGACATAAGGCCAATGGAGCAAGTTTCACCATCCAGATTATAAGGGATTCATCTTGAAGGAATCTTAAACTATATTACCTGAGTGGACTGAACTTCATCATTTATTCATCCATTTTCTGAACCGCTTAATCCCAATTAGGGTTGCGGGGAGGCTGGCACCCATCTCAGCCGACTGTTCGAGGGCAGACTACACTCTAGCTCGCCAGGCCATGGCAGGGCAGAAACTCGCTGATGGCTATGCAGCCTTCTCTTGATGAATATCTGTAATGGTTCTTTTACATGCCTCTCACCACAGACAGTGAGAGACATGGCCGGCCTTTGATAACCCAGTTAGCTGCAC
>JAQMYF010000016.1:15065462-15075701 GCA_030014195.1 Neosilurus mollespiculum
TATATATATAAACAAAATTAAAAATTCAACCAAGTTAAGTCATGTCATTATCAACATTAATTGTCTTAAAGCATTCAACAAACTTCAAGTAAAAAACAACAAAGAAGAGGGAAAAAAGATTAAATTAAATTCAATATCCTGTTTGTGTGGCCATATATTAAAATATATTTTAACTGATAAGCTTCATCCTTGGCTAACTGCAACAAACATTTATTTATTTATTTATTTTTAATGCCCAAAACTTCTACCCTGGTCTCAGAAAAGTGTTCCTGCCTCCCCTCCGCAAGAAAGGGCTTCTTGCTATGCACCCTAATCCATACCCTACAGCCCAGGTATATCAAGGATACAAGGAACTGTCGTCACATGTGACCTGTATTTGATATTCATTTAGCTTTTTTAATGGTACCATATGTTTGTAACCAAAATGCTGTGTACAACAATCTCGACTTGTTGATTTGACAGAGAGATCCCATGCATCCTTCATTAGATCTTTGTAGACCATGGCTATGAAAACAAAAGATGTAAAGAAATGAGATACAGTGGGATATATGGTTAGTTGGCTGTACGTTTCATGCATAGTTTATGTAAATATATTAATATCCAGTGCAGTTAAATCAAGGGCTGTGAAAGTGACACTGAATCAGACACATGGCTGATGTAGTCCTTCAAGACAGATAGCACTGTCCCTCTGAATGTGTTAGGCTGCCTCAAAATGTGCATGCGCAGCAGTTCATAAAGGGGCGGGTGGCAGCATTGCATGTCATGGAGGGGGCATATGCATTCTTACGAACCTCCCTGGTTGATGGTGGTCGTATGTGATAGGGAGGCAATGCTTGATGGGTGGGAATTGGATATGACAAAAATTATGGGAGGAAAAAAAAATGGGGGGAAAAATAAAAAAGAAAGAACTTTGTTGTGAGGCAAACTTGCTAACCACTATGCAACCGTTTCACCATTCATCAAATCTTAACACTAAAATAGTTCACAGTAAGTCAGAGCTGGTAAAATGTTGAGAAGTGTCCCCTAACATCAAACATGATAGGCTACAAACTTGGACTGGAAATTTTACTGAGTATCCACAGAAGAGTAATAAAGGGGAGGGGTAAATTCAAGAGGGGTAAAAACAAGTCTTGGTTTTAGAAATGCAACATCATAAGATTCATTCATTCATTTTCTAATTAGGGTCGTGGGGAGGCTGGAGCCCATCTCAGCTGATTTTGGGCGAGGGCGGGGTACACCCTGAACAGCTTGTCAGTCCATCACAGAGCCAACACAAACACAAACATTCACACTCACACTTAGGGGTGATTTGGAACAACCAATTAGCCTACTGTGCATGTTTTTAGACTGTATGAAGAAACCAGAGGACCCAGAGGAAACCGACAAAAGCATTAGGAGAACATGAAAACTGCACACAGAAATGCCCGAGCCTGGGAATCAAACCCAGGACCTTCTTGCTATCAGGCGAATGTGCTAAGCACTGTGCCACCATGCCACCTGACCCTAACATCCATTGAATCTAAAATGTGAACACACTAGTATGTATACTTTGTTCAGAAATAATTAACATATACTTTTTGCTTGTTTTAGTTCTGAAAAGTCAACAAAAGAGAGTGAGCGAGTTTAATGTTCAGATCCATGAAATAAATTGCCTTTCTATTTGCAGTGTTGTATTTCAGAGCTGTAAGGGTTTTTTTTTTTGTTTTTTTTTTTTTTTCCTGCAGATGGCTTTGTATAATAGATGTGCTGCTATCTTCATTCATTCTCCTTGCTTCCCTTATCAGTGTACCCTCTTCTGTATGCATTAGCTGTTGCCACTACTTTGTGAGATATAACCTACAATATGTATGCTTTACAGCAAAGAGCTAGCTGTTACACTCCACTGGACCACAAAGGTGTTTTGGAGATAATGCTGTTGTAAGGATTAATTGGAGAAAAAAGACAACAAGTCAGGGTATAAATAATTCTCCCTAACAGTAGAGAGTTCTGTAAAATAAACAGATCTACTCTTAATTAGCTGGATAACAGTTTATTTGATCCCAACACAAGGCCTTTATACGCCAAACAAAAGGACTGGAAGCAATGCAAAATGATTTATGAAAAACAGAAATGTGGAAATTCCCTGACTGTGGCATGATGTCATGACACTGGCAATGATTTAGCAATTGAACTCTGAAACCAGCACATTCCAACATTGAATTCATTGTATAGTTGGATTGGGATGATCTCCACGTTCCCCAATCCCCATGCTCCGCAGTCCTCTTTTCCCTGTGTTCCCCAGTCCCTCTGGTTTAGGGTTAGGGTTAGGGTGTATGGTTAGGGTTAGGAAACATAGGTACTGGGAAACATAGGGCTGGGGTACATAGGTACTGGGGAACACAGACATGGACCTGCTGGGTTCATGTATGATTCATACACCACTTTCTGCTTTTCACCAACTGCTGCGTTAATCAGGTGCTGGTATACTTGTTTGAAAAACACTGTCAAATATCAAGAAGCTATTTTTTTTTTTTTTTTCATTTAGTGGCCTCCCCTATAGACTTCACTACATGTTGAACTTTTTTATGGCCAGAGAAACTTCTCCAAACTAGTAATAGAAGCTCTAATCTTGCAATTCTATTTAAATGAATTATTTTTCATTAGCAGCTTGAAAACTTGCATCATAGGAAGTCAGAAAAAAGCAGGGAAAGAGAGTGTAGCAATAATTAAACTCCATATGTTGTAATACTTACTGTGTACATATGTGATATGTGTAGCATATACTACTCTCTATAATCAGAATATAATTAACAGTTGTTTCACAGCCTTGTATTGGAAAATAAACTGAAGCTTGCCAGGCATACAGATGTTATTGTTTCTTTTTTTTTTTTTTTTTTTTTGAACCAAGTATATAATGAACGTCTAGATAGCTTAGCACGAGTTGCAACTAATTCCGTTTATTGATTGTTCGATTGATTTAATTATCTTTTGTTTAGTGCCATATCTATTGATGATTCGAGTTTATATCCAATACCCATGTTCCCCAGTCCCTATGGGGTTAGGGTTCGGGGTTAGGGTTAAGGTTAGGGGTTAGGGTTAGGGTTAGGAAACAAAGGTACAGTAGTAGATTAGCCAGTCAGGACATGGAGTTGCTCATATCCAGTGGGTAGGGATAGAATAGCTTATACCATATATTTTTTACAGATCCTAAACTTGCAACCTAAAAGCAGACTGAAGCCCACAGTGCCAGAGACGGCACCTGCTGGGTGAGGAAAAAACAGAGAGAGTGCATGTGTCCTCTACTCTCCATTTTGGCATTCCTTGGCCCTGGATGCCGTGGAAGATGGTAGAGCCTTGTTAACATTTATTGTTGTTGTTGCTGTCATTGTTTTGTAATATAAAAATGCTGTTAAATACTTCTTGTGAGACACATACCTGATGACATATCATAAAAATGTGAAATAATGCATGCAGCTACTAAACGTTGCATACTCAGTAATTTACCTAGGCTTTGAAAATTAAAATTGATCCAGTGCAGGGTGGGAAACATGTAGGTTGCCAGCTTTTCATCGATTCTTAGCGAAAACTGCTACAATCATTAACTGTTCCTGTTCAGATTGGGTATAAGTTTTAGTAGAACAGGCTAAATCTTTAACCAATTTATGGAATGTTAAAAAGTGAAGAAATCTGGTTGCATTCAAAATCAAAACATATTAATTATTTATATCTTAACAATAAGAAATGAAGTTAATTTTTTAACTTCTAACTAGGTGTCTAATGCTTGATAAATTTATAATTGATTAGTCAATGATTGTACTCTAATTGAAAAAGCTGTTTTATAGGATCATGCATTTGTATGTAGTTGCTTTAATGACTTTAATGACTGCTTGACACAGAATTTATTTATGTATGCATAATTAACAAATTAAAAGTCAGTTAAATACTTATAATCTAGTTACCCCTGCCAAGGAGGTTAGGTTTTCATCGCCATATTTATTTGTTGGTTTGTTTGTTTGTTAGTCTTTTATTAACTTCCTTTTAAACAAAATATTTTTGACAGATAAATCAGATTTTATCTATCTATCTATCTATCTATCTATCTATCTATCTATCTATTTATTTATTTATTTATTTATTTATTTATTTATTTATTTATTTATTTTTATAATGGTTAAGTGATAACTCAAGGAATCCACATACTAATGACATCACCAAAACTTATCAACATTCTCAAAAAAACACATTCTCAGACATGACTGTATGGAATTTTACTGTACTGTACTGTACCAAGACTTCCTAAGAGAGGTGACATAGGGCCTCTTTTACTCCTCAACAGGAAGAGACCATTTGTGCCATACTTGTCCCAAATAATTTCCATTCCATGGAAGACAATACTTAGGGTCATTATAGACGTCTGCAATGTTTTTGAGAACATCGAATCTTAACAACCAGCAGGGTGCTGAAAAGACATCAAATTACCATCAAACAGATCTACAAAGTACCATTTGATTGGAATGGTGACAAAGTGAAGGAGCTCTCTTCCCAGTATGTACAAGCAAAACATTAATTTGCACACTGTAATCTACAGTCAACAGTACAACATCGTTCAGTGATTTATTACACAGTACGTGTGAGCCGTACACATTTGCTACAGCTGTAAAGGAGAAAATATGGGTGTATGCACTTGCCATACCGCTTTATCGCATTAATGTCACTAGAAGCTTGAGCCGACCCTGGGTGAAGGCAGGGTACACCCAAAACAGCATGCCAGACCATTGCAAGGCCAACACACAGACATCCATTCACACTCCCACCTAGGGACAATTTTGAAATAGCCAATTACTTTATGCATGACTTTGGACTGTGGGAGGAAACCCAAGTACCTGAAGGAAACCCACACAAGCATGGGAGAACATGCAAACTCCAGAGAGAAACACCCAAGCTCGGGACTTAAACCCAGGACTTGAACCCAGGACCTTCTTGCTATGAGACGGATGTGCTAATGACTATACCACCGTGCCCCCCCAACGTTTGTCTATTTGATATAATATTTTTGTCCAAAATGAAAATAAATATATGTAATACTTTTTTGTTTTTCTTCTGGTGTATGACAAACAATGGAACTGGATTCAAGAAGACCATTTCTCAATTTTAAATACCTTAATGAGACAGACTTCAATCTGGTTAAAGGCAGAAGGTGTGGTCGAAATCTCATCAGCCACAAAGCTACTGTTGATACAGTACATCAGGCAAACAGGAAGGGGTCATCACCATGTATGCGGCAGTCTTTGACAACAGTGTGCTTACTCATATCCATCGTGTTGCCCTGCACAACCTCTCTTAATTTATTTGTGTACAAACTCCACACAGAAACACCCAAGCCCAGGGATTGGACCCACAGCCTTCTTGCTGTGAGGCGGATGTGCTAGCCACTAGGCCACCATGTTATCCCCTTTCACACACACACACACACACACACACACACACACACACACACACACACACACACACAAATACAAATAAATAGATAGATAGATAGATAGATAGATAGATAGATAGATAGATAGATAGATAGATAGATAGATAAAATAAGTATACATAATTGCTACCCATTGTTCTTAAATAAAAATTTAAAAAATATATATTTTTTTGCATTTAAAAATGGACGGCATGGGTTTTCTTGGCATTTCCTACAATGCACTGTCTATATGTTTATATACTGAAAATTATATTGAGTGTTTTTTTGAAGTAATGTTTATTTTATAACGGATGGCTGTCACTATAATGGACTAGAATGGTCTTACAGTCGTACCAGTGTATAAGAATATGTACAAGACCAAACATTTTAATAGTTATTTATAGGTAATGAGTAACAATCAACAACAGTTAAAATAAATGAAATATATTCACATTCAACGGGCCAAAGTAGAACCATTGCACTTGCTTTTGTAATAGTACCCTAACCGTTTAACAACTTTTAGTGATGGTGATGTCATTTCCTATCAAGAACATTTAGGAAAACTGCTGCCATGGTAACCCAACAAGGCTGCATGGATTGCTGATGCACAAAGAGTCCTCTAATCCTCCATTCTATAATTATCTCCATGGCAAATGCTAGTTTACATTTCAGCTTAAACTAAGCATGCCATTAGTAAGCGATGCACTCATCATGGTTAAAGCCTGCATAAGCTCCAAGTTATTTCTAGAGATGAGTGCTGACTATAGCCCCAAATTATCTGTTCAAAAATTCTGTTAATCAAACTTACTAATGAATAATTCATGGTAGATGCAGAAGACAATGAGAAAAATCAGTGTCCTTCACTTCACCTATCAGAGGTCATAATGTTGTGGCGGATCATTGTATACTGTATATTCAGCTGCAAAAAAAAATATATATATATATGAAATAAATAAAACAATAAACACTACAAAATTACATTCATTCATTCATTCATTCATTCATTCATTCATTTATTTATTTATTTACAGGGGAGAGTACTATTTATAGGTGTCAATACCTCTCATTAGCCTCACAACAAGAAGATTATGGGTTTGATTTCCAGGCTCAGGGAGGGCATTTGTGTGTGGATTTTGCATGTTCTCCCTGGGCTTGCATAGGTTTTCGCTGGGTACTCCGGTTTCCTCCTGCAGTCTGATTTGGAATTAGCTGTATAATGTGCACGTTGTGTATTTCATCAGTTGCATTCCGTGTATTGCCTGAAATTTTTTCATTAATTCACCATTTTTATTTTTTTTTTTGAGGTAGTTTCTCTAAATACGTTCAATATAAATAAATAAATAACATACAGTGTTGGAGAAATGTTGAGCCTTTCCTCAACAGTTGCGTCTAGAATCCCACTTATTGTCTGTGCCAACAATCTCTAGTCTTAAGAGACTTAAGACAGCATTTGCCAAGCTAATAACAACACTCTGTGTAGACTAACTTGGCTTCAGAAGGTCTAAGCACAGCAGTTCTGTTAGTGTGTATAACTAGCTGCTGATCAATATTGCGAATATGCGGCCAAAATCTGTAGACTTTGCAAGTTGAGAGGAAGTAAGAGATTAAAAACCTTTTCTTTCACTTTAGGGAACACTGGCATTAAAGTTATAATTGGTTGGGGTGAGGGAGAGTGTGAGTGATGAAGTTCTTCTCCTACTTCTTCTTCTAGTTCTTTTTCTTACTATTTGTCGCGGTTCCTCCTTGCTCATCTCTGTTCACAGTGCAGCTTCTTCAGGGTTTCCAAGGTGGAAGAATTACAGCACGCCCCATGAAAACAATAGGTCATGCAATAAGAAGTATATATATATCCATGCCAAAAGAAATACACATCATGGATTCCCCATCCATGACCTGTTTTGCCTACTCGTTCCTGATTCTCTGCCTAGCCCGGTTAGCCTGCCTACTGTGTGTTTGCTTATCCTGCCCTGATCTCGGATGATATCTTTGTTTGTCCTTTGTTCTGTTTGCCTGATTGTTTGATCTGTCCCCTGACCCTGAACTTGAACTGTGATTTGGAACCTCTGCCTGGGTATTAGAAATAAAATTTTTGTTTGTCTTCAGCTGCCTCAAAGAGGCCTGCATGTTTTCTTCTGAAATGCATTAGTATATGAATACCCCCCCTCCCTCCATTACCTAGAGCCCCAGTCTCAGTAAAAGAACAGCAGCCTTACAACATGATACTGCTATCACCATGTTTCACACTGGGCTGACTTGTCGGTGGCCATTTTGTCCAAAGTGGTGAAGGGAGAAAATTAGCAGGCTGGATAACTACCCAGGCTGAGTCAGGTGTTTTGGGTATGTGACAATGGGGGCATGATCCAGCATTGGATGTGGGTGGAGAGGTGTCAGGTTAAACTGACAGTTTTACACGTTATTGGTCCCAACTGTGCCTAATCACTGGCAATCTACAAAGCTGTGTCTTCTTTGTGCTTGCACATAACCTAGCTGAACCGAGCAGAGAGAAAGAGCCGCGTTTGTAATCTAGTACAGAGCTGTGTGTGTGGTTTGATTTAAGTTTGCTTGTGTTTAATTTGCTGTGCACACACACTCACACCCAGCAGATTAAACTGCAAAGCAAGAATAAAGCTGGATTTACAAAGGAAGCTGCTAAACTGCACACAAAGTCACCTATTTTACACGGGTCATGAATCCAGATAAAAAAAGGGTTTGGGGGGAAAATCTGTCAATCAGTGGTATCTTTAAGCTCTGATTGGATTTCGGTCAAATTGCTTACATAAAAAGTTTCAGCCCACTTTGATTTGTTAAAAAAATATTAATTTGCTCATTTCACTGGTGATCACTGACTTTGCATGGGCACTTGAAAAAGTGCATTCAAATACATCTCATGCACTTACTATGGTTTTTGACTTCTATATAATATCTCATGGCTTCCCTAACATACCTGCATGATACATATATGTAGCGGTATTTTATGCATCCAGTGGTGTCTAACTATCATCGTCTGTATAAGCTGCTTGGAAATCAACATAGGAAATGAAGAACACAGGAAATAGTAGACCAGAAGGACTTTCTACTGAGAGTTAACACTTAGGTGATTAAACTAATGCTACCACATGATTTGGCTTCACAAACACTAATCATAGAGTGTGTGTTTCTATTTCAATATGTACAATATGACTGTTATGTAGAATTAAAATTTAAATAAAATAACGATAATATTTTAAAAAATGTATGATAATGTTGTTTAAATAATCATTTAATGTTAATAATAATAATAATAATAATAATAATAATAATAATAATGATAATAATAATAATAATAATAATAATAATAAAATAGCATTTAAATGCAGTGTATTAGGGTTTACTGGATTGTGTGCTGTTTTATGCTCCTGATAAAAAAGGGATAAATCCATATTAAAGTGGAAGCCAAGAAGCCAAAATGTCTTAACTGTCATGTTGCTCTGTCCCACTTTCGTGTTTTATTGTATTACATTTCACATTCATTCATTCATTCATTCATTCATTCATTCAATTATTCATTTTCTAAGCCGCTTAATCGTAATTAGGGTCATGGGGAGGCTGACGCCCATCTCAGCTGACACTGGGCGAGGGTGGGGTACACCCTGGACAGCTCGCCAGGCCATCGCAGGGCCACACATTTCACATTGAAAAAAAAAAAAAAAAAGTAAATAAAACATAATAATAAAAAAAAAACATGGTGCTTTTACTTAAATGCAAGTCCAAACACATTTTTGTATTAATTAAAGGGGTAGGAACAGAAAGGAGGTTAAGTCACATTCTGCGTACATTCATTCATTCATTTTCTGAACCGCTTAATCCTAATTAGGGTCGCGGGGAGGCTGGCACTCGTCTCAGCCGACTCTGGGCGAGGGCAGAGTACACCCTGGGCAGCTCGCCAGGCCATGGCAGGGCAGAAACACGCTGACGGCTATGCAGCCTACTCTTGACGAAAATCAGCAATGGTTCTTTTACATTCCTCTCACCACAGACAGTGAGAGACATGGCCGGCATTTGATAACCCAGTTAGCTGCACAGGGGGACATTCTGCGTACAGACATGTTTATTTTATTCTCACTGCTTCATGAAGGAGCGATAACAGGCTAAGTCACTGACTAACTTTTTGCGCTTACTTGGTAGCATGAATATACTTATTCCCAAAATATGACTTAACCTCCTTTTTGCTTTAAATCACACTCTCGTTTACTCATTTTCTGAACTGCTTAAACCTACTAGGGTCACAGTGAGGCTGCTGCCATTCTCAGCCGACACTGGGCGAAGGTGCGGTCCAGCATGAACTACTCGCCAGACCATCCCAGAGCAAAACACACACCTAGGGTCAATTTGGAACTGATAGTTAGCTTCATGTGCATGTCTTTGGACTGTGGGAGGAAACCGAAGTACCGGGAGGAAACCCATGTAAACACAGGGAGAGCATGTAAGCTTCACACATAAATGCCCTTACCAAGCCTAAAACTCGAACCCAGGACCTTCTCGCTGTGAGGCGGATGTGCTAACCACTACACCACTGTGCTAACCTCCTTTTTTCATTCCTCTAATCCCTTTAATTTGGTAACCTCAGATACAGGAAGCGCACAGATGATTCCTGTAATGTAAATGTGTAATTGTACTAATAGCGCTAATTGACTTAAGCAGCTGCATGAAAAGTAATTTTACCTTATTATTGGAATAATTTTTAAACTTTAATCATTTACATTTTTTGTAAATACCTTGTTACAGCCCTAAATAAAGTACTGCTTGAAAATGTAAAAAAAAAA
>JAQMYF010000016.1:15085437-15098164 GCA_030014195.1 Neosilurus mollespiculum
TTTCTGTTACATCATTCAATTTCTGAAACAAGTACATGACTTGTCACAATTTGACAAAAAGCTAGGAAGGGTGGAGGCAGCAAACAGACGTGCTATTTGGAATAGCCTCATTGTTTCTGAAACGTGTTGTGAGTTCACGAACCAAGTCAGCATTCTCTAGCCGAGCATAGTTTGAGCACTGAGCTGGGGGGTTACATTGAAGGTGGTCTTGGAGTGTCGTCATATGGCAGGATGTCTCTGCATTTCAACACAAGTGTTCACATCAGGCGATCAACATAATCTAAAAAATAACAATGATGAGTTTGCAAGTCATGGCTAACTGAAGAGAGTGTTTGCTCTTTAGAATTCTGCCATCTGAAATAACTCACTGAATGCTGGTTTCTTCATGACCTCGGTGATGATTGCCTCTCCCCTTTTGAATCTGAGGAAGCGAATCTTGAAGGATGGTTGTCCAGCCCTAGTCTCTGTCCGATCCCTGTTTGCATTCTCGTTGTAGTGCATCGCAGCGGCATGCAACCTGTATATCAACATAAAAACTGATTGTATTGTCATTTCACAAAAATATGACTGGCTATACAAGCTAGAAAAATATATTTAAACCACAGATTGAAAATTACCTGGCAGTCATTCCTGCATGAGAGAAAATTTAAATTTTTGGAGCAAACTGGTTGATCAGACTATGGAATGCTTCCAACATTATAGTCTGATACTTCCCAGACAGCTTCTCCACATTCTTCTCCCTTTAAGACTCCAACACGACTTTCTCAAACTTGATTGCAACTTCAGAGCCTTAGAGAAATATGATGTACATAGAGCCTGCAAATTTCTGTCAACACCTGAGCAAGAATATAACAACAAAAAGTTAACAGAACCTTTTATCTGTACTACAAGAACACAGACACAACATGGACATGAATATGTATGGTGTGAAATATACCTTTGGCAAAATGCCATACATCATAGAGATGCAAGGCAGCACGGTGGCGCAGTGGTTCGCCCGTCCACCTCACAGCAAGAAGGGCGTGGTTCGATTGCCAGCTCGCCGTTTCTGTGCGGAGTTTGCATGTTCTCCCCGTGCTTGTGTGGGTTTCCTCCGGGTACTCCGGTTTCCTCCCACAGTTCAAAAACTTGCACAGTAGAATAATTGGCTGTTCCAAATCACCCCTAGGTGTGAGTGTGAATGGTTGTGTGAGTGTTGTCCTGCGATGGCCAGGCGAGCTGTTCAGGGTGTACCCCGCCCTCGCCCAGAGTCGGCTGAGATGCAGAACACTAGGAAGATTCAGCTGAATCCACTTGGAGATTTGCCTGAAAAAAAAAACAAACAAACAAAAAAAAAAATTCCACTCAATTTACAACTCAAATGCTTACTGATTTATACATAAAAGATCACAACCTAGAAATCCTTAATTTAACAGTGCCTGTCGGTGATCAGTGCACCAATTTCAAGACCAGAATCTTGAACAACAGCCAATGCACGCTCCAAGCTAGTTAGCTTCATATGGTAACCACCACCACATTCATTAAGCTGTAAAATAAAACATTTGGTTATTTTGATTGTGATTGTGTTTTCAAATGTATCCATGTATCTTCCTACACGCTCCTTACAAAAGCTGGATGTCACCAATGATGCTGTGCTCCAGTTCAATCAAGGTGTAGTAGCCAAACTTCGCACAGTATCCCGGGCTGTCAGCACGGCCATCTCCGCCAAGGACCAAAGGTTTCCCTTCCATCTGAAGCAGGGTGAGATGGGCAGTCTGTTCCTGTGCCCACACTCTCTGCACCATAGGCTGAATGACACTGTTTTGGTGATGGAAATATGTCCTTTGTGATATGCATGCTACTTTCATGTGTTGCAAAACACACAGGACTTTGCAGGAAATTGCACCGGAGAAAAGAATGGATGTTGATAAAAGACATCCTAGCAGCAAATTTCCAGACATCATTGTGCCTGCTGCTGGTGCACTTCAGAGAGACCACCAACAAGGTACCCAAAGTGCCTTTGCTAACTGGACAGCTAACTGGACAGCTTCCACAGCTGGGACAGTGGCACCACTTGAAAAGTTGAGCCATAGAGGAGGAAAAGACAATGTACTTCTCCTCCTGGTCTGGTGGGATCGGAATCTGAGTCCGTGTCAGTCTCACAACTGCTCGTGGATGAATTTGCTCATGGATTGGGACTGTACACCAAATCAGATTCAGTTTCCTTGACAGGGGAAGAGCTCATGTCAAGATCTTCATCAACAACCTGACAGGTATCTGGATCGGTTTGTGTGGATGCTGTCTGGTCCATGAGCAGAGTGCACTGCACTCTCACACTTCTTGTCCGGACAGGTGGATTCACAAGATTTACCTGTACAGCTGAAAGAAACAAAATGTCATCGGTATACCTGTCATAATTATGTTGGTACAGTACACAACCATATACGATTTCGGCTTATGAAATACAAATTACTTTTTGTTTTCCCACATAAGTGTGCACAAAGTTTCTTGTTTCGTTGACCAGTTTTGGGGTTGTTTGGCAACCAACCTCTTTGAAAATGCTGCTGCTTGCCTGGAAAAAGAACCAGTTATCATTAATCATTGTTACTGGATCATTTGTAAAAAAATATATATATATATACCAGTATTTCCAAAGGAGATATCAAGTCAGTACAAATTTATCAGAAACCTCAAGTCCATGTCTGGGGGACATTCTTCTTCCACATCTGGCTCATTGGCAGCTGTGGATTCTTCCATTTCCTGGATGATCTATTATTGAACAAACAGACATTACAATTTTGCATTTTAAGACATCAAAAGTATCAATATAGTAAAAACAGACAAAGCGACTCTGTTGTTTTATTAAAACAATTCATGAGTGGTAGATCCAGATTTATTGTGAAGTTGAAGTTTTTCATCTGGCCACTTGCATAAAAATAACAAATTATACATTGTGTACATTGTGGGAGTGTATATACGTCACAGTAATATACATGTACTATATATGGCCACAGCAAAATTCAAACAGTGAAGATAAATACCCTAACTAGTTCTCTTTTGGCAAAAGCACCACCGGATTTTTTTTCTTTTGACCCCATCAACCTGTCTTTTGGCCTGTCAAACAATGTTGGCGCAGCCATTTCCTCCAACGCAAGTGTGCTATTCAAGGTCTGGTCAATTTTCAATTTAAAATGACTCAAAACATTGTAAATGACCAGTTTATTTGAGTATCATTACCAGACTTAACGTTTTGGAATGACATGGGTTTTATTTAGAAATACTTACAAAGTGACTGTCAGTGGGTCTTTAAGCAATTAGGACACTATTCCATCCAGGCTACCTTCCCACTATTTCTTTCTGATACCCTTTTATACTACTGGGTGGACAAAGGGACACTTGTGGTTAAGACCATGCGCTTAGCACGGTGGGGGTCTAATGGGGATTCAAACTTACAACCTCTCGATCATGAGCCCAGCATCCTAACAACTACACCACCATCCCCTCAAGGGTACCAGTGAAAATACTAAAAAAAACAGAACTTAAATGAACCAGCATCCCACCAAGGAGGAGTTGAACTCCTAGACGCTTCATGCTACGAAAACCGGCTGTGATGAGCCTCTAGGCTTGGGTGTAAAAAAGCCCATCAGACTCACATACCTTAATTCTACTAGTGCCACAGGGACGCTTAATCTCACTATGGGCGAAGGCAGAGTACACGCTGAACAGCTTGCACGTCCATCGCAGGGCAATACACAAACAACCACCAACACTCATGCCTAGGGGCAATTTGAAATATCCAGTTAGCCTTATTTGCAAGTCTTTGGAGTGTGGGAGGAAACCCGGAGCACCCAGAGCAAACCCACTCAAAGAACATGCAAACTCCACACAGAAATGCCACTCTTGCTCTGAGGCAGACGTGTTAACCTCAATGCCACCATGCCGCGCCTTTACAGTAAATTGTACATCGAGTTACCTTTAAAAAGACAGAAGCAGAAGTTAAAGTTTTAAGATCACAGCCACTGATTTACCATAGTTGACAGTGATGTTGATTTCCATCCTCATGTCTTTCGCAGTAAATTCTAAAATTATGTATTTATGCCAAACTAAATACACCCCAAAGTGTTGCTTAGGGTTATGCTATCAAGAACTGCCAGATATACCAATAGCCAAGAGCTAAATGATAAGCAGGCTGACTTTATTCACATGCCTGAGGTGTTTTACAGAACATCATGCGAAGATTTACATTCTGTTTTTAATTTTTGTACCAGAGCTCCTGAACGGAGCACAATAGTCTTGGCTTTTCTATGGCTTGGATGGTTGTCCCATATCCTATCCGATGTCCATGTGGCACACATCACAGAAAACCCAATGAAGTTGTCGAGTCACTGAGTTGAAGCTGATTGGCTATTATGAATTGCTGATTTGTAGGATGATGGGCAATTAATAAAAATAATATATTATTTTAAATAGCTGCCTATCGTCATGTACTTCAGCAATACATAATATCCAATCAGCATCAACTCAGTGATGGGACAACTTAATTATTTTATTGTATTTGTGTTTGTTATTTATTTTAAAATCAAACAAAGAAAAAAAGTTCATAAAAAGATTTATTATGAGTAATGAAATTGAAACCCCAAAAGTCGAGGCTTATCCTCAGACCCGTGTAAAATAAAAACCACACAAGCTCAGGGAGGGAGACAGACTGGCAGGTAAATTAATTTTCATGGCGCAAACACAGAAACCAGAAGCTTGACAGAACATGAACTCGTTTAACGGATATTAAAACGAACAACACAGGCGATACAAATGAATGCAGAAATCAGACAGGCACTAAAAAAGCAGACCCAGGCTCGGAGATCTATCAAGGGATATCTATTGGAAGCTCTGTTTTTAGCCAGTGCCTAAATATCTATATTAATTTTCTTTATTTCATTCTTTTCTTTAATCTAGTTTACTTAGCTGATGATTTTAATCTGCATAATGCCCCTGTTTTCAGTTTTGTTTGTTTTTTCATCCCTAAAAAAAAAATATTATTTTGTTTAAATTTGTGAATCATTTTGCATGATTTTAACTCTGGTTGATATTTTCCTGTTGAGCCATTTAAGCTACATTTTAGATATGAAATTTGCTCGATACACAAATTGACAAAGCAATTTTTTTTTTTTTTTTTTTAAGCATCTACACTATACTGCCCAGTTTGAGAAAGGATGGTTTACAAACCAATTACATGGAATATCAAGGCAAAAAATAAATCAATAAAACAATAATATAAGAACAGAAAATCTTCCATCCTCACTGACAGCATTTGGCAGACACCCTTATCCAGAAGGACTTACATTTCTTTTGTTTTCTTTTCTTTTTTTTTATTTTATTTTATTTATTTATTTATTTATTTTTTAAAATACAATTGAGGGTTAATAGCCTTGCTCAAGGACCCATCAGAGGCAGCATGGTACTAGTCCAACCTTTGGACCAGTAACCCAGTGACTTAACCACTGAGCCATCACTACCCTCATTTGTTAATTTGCTGAATCATTTAATCCTACCAGGTTCACAGTGAGGCTGGAGCCTATCTCAGAGGACTCCATGCGATGGCAGGATAAACCCTGAACAGCTCGTTAGACTTCAGTATCCAGTATACAGGTTAAACTCACACACAACCATTCTCACTCCCACTTACACCTAGGGGCAATTTGGTACAGCCGATCTCCCTAATCTGCATGTCTTTGGACTGTCAGGGGAACTATATACGGTCATGGTACAAAAAAATCACAGCTTCGCGGCTTTCAGATAAGTCCCAGCATGCACCTCATTGATCTCAGTTTAGTGTATGAGTAGTTTTCCTTCTTCGGGTAAGATTCTCTGCGTACCTTCTGACATGGTGATTCTGTTGTCTGCCTCGTATTCATTTTTCTGCCCTGCCTCGGATGTATTACTCTAACCTGTTTTTCTCAAGGTTACAATATTGAACTGTGTCTTTGTATTTTTGGAACCGCTCATCATACAGCCATGTCGAGCTGCATTTTGCATCTGTCTCACTCTGTGCTGTTTCAAGGCAGGACATTATATTTTGATCCAGCCTTTTTTCAGTTTCAGGGTTCTTTTTTTGTTTGTTTGTTTGTTTGTTTGTTTGTTTTGATAGATTGTGTCACATTTGCTTTCAGAATTTGCTAATATTTACCAGACCAGCATGTGTTTCGAAAACACGTACTTGAATGGTGTTTAGGATATTTCATATGCTGACATTTGTAATGAGGTTGCAGGAAAGGTTTTTGTCTGATGACTCTTCCATGGAGGAGGGGCACAGTGGGGTCGTGGTTAGCACATCCACCTCACAGCTCTATGCTTCCTGGGCATTTTTGTGTTTGCATGTTTTTTTTTTGTTTTTTTTTTTATTTTGATATACTGTATTATTTCCGCAAGGTACATTTCTGGCTCTGCGTTTATCCTATCCAAAGCGAGAACACACACACATGTAAACAGTGAGCACACACACCTGTAGCAGTCCAGAGTGCAGTTAGGGGTAATGTACCTTGCTCAAGGGCACTTCAGCCATGAAGGTAGAGGAAGGTCCGGCTCACCCCCACACACCCCCCCCCACCCCACCCCCACCCACCACACATTTTCCTGCTGGCTCTGGAATCGAACTAGCGACCTTTGGGTCCCAAACACACCTCTCTAACCATTAAGTCACAGCTGACCCCCAATGTTCTTGCCGTGCTTGCGTGGGTTTCCTCTGGGTACTCTAGTTTCCTCCCACAGGCCAAAGACATGCACATTAGGCGAATAGACCCTATTGTGAAATGCCACTTGGTGTGAATGTGACTGTTAATGGGTGTGCGTTGCCCTGCGATGGTCTGTTCAGGGTGCACCCCGCCTTCACCCAGTGTCGGCTGACATGGGCTCCAGCCTCGCCGCGACCCTAGTAAGAGAAGCGGTTCAGCAAATGAGGGCCTGAGTGAGTGAGTGACTCTTTCATGCAGATTATGTTTGCGTATATCGACACATCACAGTAAAATGATGTGCAGCACCTGCACTGTGTCAGTGAAACCTTCTGCATATCTTTTTGTTGTTGTCGTTCATGTTGTTTGGGGTTGCTTCTCTGCCAGGCCTACAGGCAGTTTTATCTGAGGGTTTTCTTGGGCTTGCCTAGACATTCACAATTCAGCTGGCATTTCTTAATCACATTTCAGACAGTGGAAATTGCCAGCTGGAAGCACTTTGATACATTTTCATAACCTTCCTCTGTTTGGTAGGCATCAATTCACTTTATTTGCAGATCCTTAGTCAGCCGCACAGAGAAGCTAATGGCTGTTGAGTGCTAACAATGTTTGAAGACTTCGTCTCTGGACTCACCATCTGCTAATAATCCCTAATGGCAGTTCTTGATCTGAGTAATGAGTCCTAATGAATCAATTAAGGTATAATGACTTAAGTTTTGGGATTTTACAACTGGAGCATTTCCAAAACTTTTGCACATGTCATAATTACTACTTACGATCTAAATTTTAAAATTTTTAATCACTCACACATTTACCGAACGGCTTAATCCCACTATTAGGGTCATGATGAGGCTTGAATGAATTTTCCAATAAGTTTTTAATCAATAATCATTTGTGGACTTTTGTTTTCAATTAATTATTTAATTAAATCATTCATTCATTCATATATTTTCTGAACCGCTTTTTCATAATTAGGGTCACGGCAAGGCTGTCACCCATCTCAGCCGACTCTGGGCGAGGGCAGGATACACCCTGGACAGCTCGCCAGGCCATCGCGGGGCAGAAACACGCTGACAGCTTGGCAGCCTACTCCTGACCCACAGACAGTGAGAGACATGGCCGGCCTTTGATAACCCAGTTAGCTGCACTGGGGTGACAGCAGTGACATCTCGTTGATTGTGGGGCTTGAACCCCCAACCTTGGGATCAGTAATCCAGCACCCCACCACTGGGCCACCACTGTTCTGGTATGTATGTTTATTGTCTATTTTATTTATTTATTTTTTGTTTTTGTTTTTCTTTTCAATAACTATGCAACATATCAGACAGGTATTTATTAACTTTCATCCTAGTTTCAACATATTTAATGAGTATATCCACATACTCGTCAATAAAGTCATTATTACCTTTTGACTTTTCTAGTTTTAATAAGAGGATTTATTGATAGTGACAGCACATACACGTAACATGTTTGATACTTCAGAGAGCTTAATGATAAGAGGCAGGCTTTCCTCAGGAAAGCAAAAACATGATTGAACTTCATTCTTCATCACCTATAGCAGTTATCCACTGTAATTATCCCACTGATGTCTCTAGATCAATCGTGTCACTTAAATCTCAAACACCAACTGTGATTTTACCTCTTGATTACCCTCTGCCTGATGTGAGAACAGATGTTTCAGAATATTTACGAATTAAAGAGTCCCGGGTAACATGATCATAGAATTCACTTAAAAGTATCTGAGAAATTCTTATAAAAGTACATGTTTATACGTTTGCCTCCATCACTCATGAGCTCACGCATTTGCCTAGCCGCTTAATCCGATTAGGGTCCATCTTAGCCATCACTGGGCGAAGATCATCGCAGGGCCAACACACACGCACACACACACACACACACACACACACACAACCGTTCACACTCACACTCATGCCTATGGGAAGTTTGGGACAGCCAATTAATTTAATGTGCATGTCATTGGACTGTGAGAGGAAACCGGAGTACCCAGAGGAAACCCACACAAGCATATGGAGACCATGCCAACTCCACACAGAAGCACCCAAGCCCGGGACTCAAACCCAGCACCTTCTTGTTGTCATGTGTTAACGACTACATACATATTAGCCCTATATATGTATATATATACACAAATGCACACACACACACACACACACACACACACACACACAACCATTCACACTCATGCCTATGGGTAGTTTGGAACGGCCAATTAATTCAATGTGCATGTCTTTGGACTCTTTGTTCCACCCAAAACCGGGACTCAAACTCAGCACCTTCTTCACCTTCTTGTTGTCATGTGTTATCCACTACATACATATTAGCCCTATATATGTATAAATTCAAACACAGACACACACACACACACACACACACACACATAATATACTGTATAATATTGTACTCATGCAACCAACAGGAGTTTAAATACCCCTAAAAGTAGTAATGAACCTTAATAGTGAATTTCCCAAGTAGGATTGTGATGTACATATCTCTGCCTGCTATTTTCCAAATGCTTTTTGATAATGGTATGACCATTTTCCCCTGAACAGCTACATGTACCCCCGCGGTACTGAATACTGAACACAACCCTGATTAGATTGGTGTTTGCAGAATATTTTAAAAAGATGAATGAGTGCTTGCCTGCTGGGATGATTGTGCAGTTTTCAACTCCTAAGATTTTGTAGAGCAATGCAGTGCTCTATGCAGCCAGTGATAAGATACTGAAGACTTGACTTGTACTTGTGACCTAGGGCGGAAGACTTGACGTGGGCTCCACCTCAAAGACTTGACCTTGCAAAACATTTTCTGGGAAAAGACAACTGGAGTGCTAAGAGAACTCAACTGCACTAGGATATGCAGTAATAGGACCAGCATGTGGTTGATGATGTGGATCTTTTTTGTAAACTACAATGTTCTGAGGATGATGGCACCTTTTCTTGGTATTCAGAAAATTCCAACAGCTCATTTCACTCAGTTAGGAAACTCACTAAGCCAAAAATATTATTCACCCCAAGCCTAGATTTCATTCACATACTCAAAGTAAAACTCAGTGTACATGTGCCAGAACATATCAAGCCTTTTCTTTTGATCTTTTGATGTACTGGCATTTTTATTCTTGCTCTTTTTTTTTTGTTGTTTTTTTTTTTTTTTAATAATAAAAATTTGATTTTACCATATTTATTTTTAACAGTTAATATATATTTATTTTAATAGGGTGTTTTTTTTTTCTTTCTTGAACATCTTACTGCAATTACAAGTGATTACCGAGAGCACTACTGGCATTTATTTTTCTTTCTTTTTCTTTATTCCTTTCTTTCTCATTATTTCAAATATATAAAAATAATCTCCAATAAATAAATAAGACAGGGTGGCATGGTGGTGCAGCGGTTAGCACATCCGCCTCACAGCAAGAAGGTGGTTAGATTCCCAGGCTCGGGTGTTTCTGTGTGGAGTTTGCATGTTCTCTCTGTGCACAGTAGGCTGATTGGCAGTTCCAAGAGGTGTGGAAGTGGCTGTGTGTGTGTGTTGGCCCTGCAGTGGCCTGGCGGCATATCCCGCCTTCTCCCAGAATCGGCTGAGATGGGCGCGACCCTAATTAGGATTAACTGGCTTTGAAAATAAATTAATAATGAATAAAAAATACATTTTTTCTTTCTTTCTTTCTTTCTTTCTTACTTCTTTCTTTCTTTCTTTTTTTTTTGCTAGAACTGCCCCTCAGAAGAATCTGTGGTCCATTCTTTCAAGCATATATTATACAGAATTTGACCTTTGCGAATGCGCGCGCACACACTTTTTTCACTGGCGTCTACAATCATACACATTTTTTTTAAATTTATTTATTTTTCTTCCAGGAACCACATGATGCTATGTGCTACCTACTTATTTCATCTTCCTGTTCCTACCATCAACATTCCTTTAACAATTTTCTTTCTTTCTTTTTTAACCACAGTATAAGGGCACAGTATAAAATGTATATATATTTTTTTATTTTGATTTATTTATTTAGTTATTTTTGCCTGCTGCAAAACTCTAGCTTATAATATCTGTTTTCATCCTGCAAGCCACAGAGTCATGACCATTTTTTGGCGCCTTTCTTTTTCCATATGGAGCTCGCAGTAGCACTTCAGAACACAAACAGATGGCAGAGACTACAATGCTACCACTCTGAAGCGGTATCCAAGTGCACAGTTCATCTTACTGAGGTCTCACTAAGACCTGCTGAACTCCGTATAGGTATACAGAATACTATTTTACATATGTAATATAAGATTTGTTCACAGCAATCAATTCAGCATGTTAGGTCGGTCAAACACTACCGCAAAAAACACTGAATTGTTAAGAATTATTTTTAAAGTTTTCAGGTTCTGTGATGCCCTGGCAGGGTCTTGGAGAAGAAACTTTTTAAGAGGTTGAATCTAGTGGGTGGCACAGCGGTGTAGTGTCTAGAGCATCCACCTCACTGCAGGAAGGTCCTGGGTCTGAGTCCACATTGCTGTGTGGAGTTTGCATTTTCTTCCTGTGATTGCGTGGGTTTCCTATAGATACTCCAGTTTCCTCCCACAGTAAAAAGACATGCACATTAGGCCATCTCGCTGTTCCAAATTGAGTGTGAGTGTGAATGGTTGCGTCTGTATGATGGCCCTGCAATGGTCTGGTGAGCTGTTCATGGTGTACCAACCATTACCCAGTGTTGGCCGAGATAGGGTCCAGCCTCTCCTCGACCCAAATAGGATTAAGAGGTGACAGTGAGATGAGAATCTTGTCACTGTAGATGGAAACAGTGCATTCGTAGAGGAGGTTCATGTAGACAAATGATGAAGTGTTGAAAGTTACATGATGGAATGCACTTTACAGAAAGCTAGTCATGCGCAGCATATAGAATTTTGCAAAATGGGGGCTGGGCATAACTGTTTGGGTTCAATATGGGGTCAAAAAGAAGCATGTCTGAAAATCTAGCTGAGCGCTGAGGCCAGTCAGTCTGGTATTTGTATGATGGTCAGGCAATTTTCAACCAGGTTCACTTGATCCATGAATGAGTTTTGTTTAAGTTGCCTTGGTGGTAGGGCTCTATAAGCGGGCTATGAGCGCGGGCCATGAGACCTGCATGAGGAATCAGCATTGCTTTAAATAAAGGAGCTTTTTGAGTTAATCTGAATGCAGTAAAATCTATGCATTTTTTGTGTATTTTAAATAGCAATCTTTTCATTTTAATCATCTTTTCATCTAATCATATTATTATTATTATTATTATTAATCTTATTATTATTATTATTATTATTATTATTAATATTATTAATATTGTTATTATTGTTGTTGTTGTTTAATTATTTAATTGACTTATTTATTTTGGCATTGTTTGTACTATTTTTAAGTACTGTTTTTTTTTATTTTTTTTATATATATTTTTTTAAATATTGGAAATAAACATTAGTCATCCATTCATTCATACAAATAAAGTTTATGTATTTCAACATGTGACATAAAATTAACATATCCATAGACATTTTCATAAAGCAAACAAACAAATAAACAAAAAAAGAAATAAATATATATATAGATAGATAGGCAGATAAATAGATACCCCCCCCCCCCCCCCGATATACCTGGAAGAAGCCACGCATGAACGGGGTGAGCACGTAGAACTCCACATAGAAGCGTTCGAGCCCAGAAATCAAACCCAAGCCTTCTTGCTGTGAGGTGGACTTGCTAACTACTGCACCACCGTGCCACCCTTGTTGCTTATCTTAAAATTAAGTTTTATTCTCTAAATAAGGAGAGGATATGTTTGGATTTGTTTCTCTGATATAGTCCTTGTTTCTTGATCAATTAAGCTCTAAATGAGTTGCCAAAATTGATCTAAACTGATTTGTTTATTTTTGCAAAATAAGACCATTTAAGTTTCTGGAAATTATAATTTATTTATTTATTTTATTATTATTATTATTATTATTATTATTATTATTATTATTATTATTATTATTATTATTATTATTATTATTATT
>JAQMYF010000016.1:15133234-15143934 GCA_030014195.1 Neosilurus mollespiculum
AATCAGCAATGGTTCTTTTACATGCCTCTCACCATAGACAGTGGGAGACATGGCCAGCATTTGATAACCCAGTTAGCTGCACTGGGGGGGCAGTAGTGACCACCTTCAATCAGTATAACAAATTGCGTTGAAATTGTAGAAATTTTGATTTAAAACAACAGCACACAGCAACTTTCCACATTTAGTTATAATACACGTGCGTGTGTGTATGTACCTCGCCTCTCACCAGTAGTCGGCTGGGTTTGATTCTAGTTTCCCCTGCAACCTTGACTGAAAAGTGGTGTAGATACAGGAAGGATGGATGCATGGACGAATGTATGTGTAAAAGACGGAAAACCACTTCTAGCTATTCAGGCTATGCCGTAATGCAGTTCTGTGGTCAGATCAACCCCTTGAAAATACTATACATTGCCTGGCCCAAAAAAATATTCCTGCAATCTAATATTTTATTGGCCCACCTTTAGCTTTAATTACAGAGCATAATCTCCATGGCATTGTTGCTTCAGTTGGTCGGGTAGAGGCTCAGCTACATTATATGGCAATAAAACGAAAAGTCAGCTGATCACATGAATGTGTTCCATGACCAGGTTATCCCAACCCGATGGTACGTGATATAAAACCGGGGTTCAAATAGTGACCGAGTGGTTCAGGGAGCATGAGGAATCATTTTCACACATGATCTGGATCGGAACCCTATTGAGAGTCTTTGGGATGTGCTGGAGAAGACTGTGGTTCAGTGGGTGGAAATAAATGTTGTGCAGTTATTTACGTTGTCCAAACATTTCCATGGTGATTGCATGCTGGAATCAGGGTCAAAGGTCATCCAGCAAATGTATTAAAATTTTTTGGGCAGCCAGGCAGAACATGATATTAGGTCTCATAGCACATTGTTGCTGAACATATCCCAAAACGACCTGGTTAGAATGGCGTACACAAAGAGCTATGTATGAGTTATGTACAGTATGTTGTGCTGTATGATATAATTATGAGGGTACATGTATGTTCCCTAGATTGATGAACCTGAGGAATAACTAGACTGAGTCCATTTTACTGATGCCTACAGAACCATCTTTGCTTGATGAGTGAAGAAGAAACTTTCATGATGTATTTTTTTTTTTTTTCCTGGATCTAAAACGAAAATATAAAAAAAAAAGTTAAGTAGGGAATGTAATAAAGTAAGAGTAAATCACTCACTCACTCAGTCACGTGCCGAAAAGCTAGGGTCATGGGTGAGTCTGGAGCCTATCTCAGCCAACATTTGGTGAAGGCGAGGTACACCCTGCTCAGCTCACCAAATCATTGCAGGTCCAACACAACCTTTCACCCTCAAATTCACACCTGGGGCAATTTGGAACAGCAAATTAGCCTAATGTGCATGTCTTTGTATTGTGTGTGTGGGGGGTGTGATCCGAGTACTCGGAGGAAACCCACACAATCACTGGTAGAACATACAAACTCCACACAGAAACACCCAAACCAGGGACTCCAACCCAGGACCTTGTTGCTCTGAGGTGGACATACTAATCACTACTGCACCCAAGTAAGAGTAAATTTGTCTTTAAATTTCAGTTACACTCAAGTAAAATATTGCATAAAAACACAGCAAAAGTTATTCTAATGTTTATTAATGAAGTTCGACCTACTCGGATATGTTCAACCCCTGCTCACCATTGCATTACTTTACAGAGAACCACATCCGGTAAAACCTCAACTGTTAAAACAACAACAAAAAAAGCTACCACTGACTCATTGGAGAATGTATAGCATCCTTTTTCCAGCACTTCTTTTAAAAAGCAGCACTGGGCACAGCATGGATTGAGGGCAAGGAATGCAGGTCCCCTGATCGATGATTAAGGCTACTTCTGGCCAACTCAAGGAAGCATAAAAGCTTCTCTGTACAAAGTGAACACAGAGCAGTGGCTGGGCTAGAGACACACCTCAGGCATAAGCCTGCTCCCTAAATCTCAACATCATACAGTTCCACTGAGATCTTCCACCATTTCTCATCAAACCGAATAGTAAATGCAGGGCTCATATAGTACATGCACTATGGTGCATGATGGTAGAACAGTTGTTACTTATTTATATATAATCATCTTCTGCTTGATCCGGGGTGGGGTCACAGGGGCAGCAGCCAAAGCAGTGAGGTCCCCTGAGGGAAACTGAGGTGTTCCCAGACCAGCTGAGAAACATAGTACCTCCAGCGTGTTCTACGTTGACCTTGGGGTCTCTTCCTGGTTGGACATGCCACATCGACACCGGGGAGGTGTGTTTCTGCTCCCCTCTTATGGCTGATCTTGTAACTGCGATATATATAATATATGCACACATTAGCACCAGCTACCAGAGCGTCACCACTATCCATTTTCATCGATGGAACTGAACTGAAGGTGGTCGAGCACTTCAAGTACCTTGGAAGCATCATATCTTCTGATGGCTCGCTAGACAAGGAGATCGTGACTCCAGCCAGTCCCTTGGCCGCATCAGAAGTCGGGTGATGGACCACAAAAACATCAAGCTGCCAAAAAAAAACAAGGTCTACAAAGCAGTTGTACTTACCAGCCTGCTCTATGGAAGTGAGACCTGAACTCTCTATCGGAGACACCTGAAGCAGCTACAACGGTTCCACATGAAGTCTCTGCGGACACTCATGGGTATCAAATGGCAGGACAAGGTAACAAACCTTGAAGTCCTGCATCAAGCAGGCCTAGCCAGCATCAAGGCCATGAGCATCATGGCCCAGCCATGATAGACAATCATCAAGAAAAGATTCAAGGACTGCATTAAAGACCAGCACAGTTGGCATCATCCAATCAATGGTCAACCAACCATATGTACATGTGTGTGTGTGTGTGTGTGTGTGTGTGTGTGTGTGTGTGTGTGTGTGTGTGTGTGTGTGTTATGAAACTGAATCCAGTCTGAAATTGATTATTTTCCCACACATCCAACTTTCTAGTACTTTATTTGGTAGGTACTTGCCACAGCACAGCAGGAACATCCGTTTAACCATGTAGATCTTGCTAAAGTCATTCAGATCCTTACACTTACTTATTTTCCCTGTGTTGGATTATATCTTTATTTATGAAATTATATTATTTATTGTATTCATTTATTATAATATATTATATTATATTATTCAGTGTAAGAATGTCTCCATTATTTCTCTGTCTATGTGGCATAGACACGTATTCCTTCCTGTTATCTTCCAGAAGCGCAGAACATGTTTTGCGCTAGTTCAAGGCTTGTTTTTATAACCTTGGTGTCTGTGTCTTCGGCCAAGAAAATACGTGGAGACTTTCTGTTCTGTCTCTTAGTCTCAGAACTCCTGATTGCGCTGCAAGCGGTTTCTATTTCTCATATCTATTTCTTACATCTATTCTGTAACCTTCAGTTTTAGACCCTAGACTTTCCTTTGTATGCCTGATAGTATAAATACCTTGCCGCTTCGGTGATGCGTGAATAAAGACTGTAACTCTCCGTGGTTGTCAGTGTTTTTCTCACGCCTCACCCCAGAATTCTGGGTGACACTTCAGGACTGATCGACGAGAAGCCTAGATAATTCTAGATCTAACACCCTGTTTCCAACACATCAATTTTGAGAACTGTTTACTTTCTGCCTAAAACAATCCAACTTCTTAGCAGGTGCCACTATGAGATAAGTAATATAAGTGGTCATAATGTTTTTTTAATGTTATGGCTCCTAAGTGTATGTTACAGTAGCTTTATGTAGCTGCTACAAAAAGGAGCTTGCCATGTTACTGTGTCATGAGAACCAGTAATGCATTAGAATAAGCACACTGATATACACTCGTCATTTGAATTAATGATGTGATTTACAAAATTAATCATCACATTCAGGACAAATTAAATTTGTCAATCCAAGACTGTGGTACAGAAGACGAGCTATTTCTTCTGGTTGGGAATTGTACATTGATGTGCACAATGGGGACATTTGGTTATTCAAACAGTTGGGTGCAATTTCATGCTCGTTCCTCCACTGTAATCTGCCTGGAGGACCTAAAGCACCAAGACAAAATCGTGGGCTCAGCAAACACATCCCGATGTTTGATTCACTGAGTATTCAATGTGAATTTATATTAAGTTGTCAAGAGGAGCGTGAGGTGAAACAACATGAATAGAACAAATACTTGCCATATTTCCTTGGCTTTTCTTTTTCTTCAGATTTATCTTCTATTATATATCTATTTTTTTTCCTACAGACGTTTTGGATGTAAAGTAATCCCACTGTATCTGTACATGTTTATTGCCACAAACATTCATTTGTTTATTTTACAGAACATGAAGTTGGTGTTGGTAAATTATTTATTTATTTGTTTTTAAAAGAAGTGTGTAAGTTGTATTTATTTATTTGTTTGTTTGTTTGTTTGTTTGTTTGTTTGTGTGTGTTTGCCTCTATATAATATTTTTTTACAATATTTTTTTGAAGAAATCACCCCGTGTTAAACTAATTTAAACCCTGAGCATGCATTTACAAATAATGAAAAGAATGCTGTATATTTATCATCTGTGTCCATGGTGATGAATGTGGTCATTCTTCATCCCTTAAATGTTTTCTTTTTTTTTTAACTTCTTTCCCCTACTCTCATACTAATTTGGTCCCATTTCTCCCTAATTACAAGCCAGTTAGTTTGGATTCCCTGTCGTATGACTACTGACCTGAAAATATAATGTTTTGTCTTCAAGACACATGATGCCTCACAGGGTGATGTGATACACATACGGTAGAGGAAAGTACTAATTTAAACCAATTATGAATGCTGTATATTTATTCTCTGTGTCCATGTTCATGAATGCGGTCACTTGAAGTTGGTCCCATTTTACCCTAATTACAAGCAAACAGTTAGGTTTTCCTGTCATACAACCAATCTGTTTTTTTTTTTTTTATTTATTTATTTTTTTTCTTCGAGACACATGATGCCTCACAGGCTGATGTGATGCTCATAAGGTAGAGGAAAGCACTATCCACCATGTTCTACATACATGAGCTTACAGAAACCCAAGATTGTGTTTGATATGAAGAGATAATGCCCACCTTTCCAATTTCCATATTATTATATTTAAGGAAGAAAATAAAAACACACTTTTAAAGTGGGGCAGATGGTGTAGTGGTTAGGGTGCTGGGCTGATGATAAAGAGGTCATGGGATTGAATCCCTGTTAGACCCCGACCATGCTTAGACCCCTGGGCAAGGTCTTAACCACAAGTGTGCCTCTATCCATCCATCCAGGAGGAGCTGAACTCCTAGCTGCTTCACACTAATGAAACTGGGGATAAACTCTGGCCTGATGAGCTAGTAGGCTCGGGTGGGGAAGGGGGGGGGGGGTAAGTAAGCCCAACTTACTTACTCAGCCTTTTAAACAGTGAACTCTTTATTTTGCTTGAAGACAAATAAAGCTTTCCACATATTAAAAAAGACCTTGTTTCTGTCCATTTGCTATGAAATTGCATGACTGTTACAATTTAAAGTGATTCTTAGTTTTGACAACCCGATGTATGTTCTTTGCCTCCTGTGCTTTAAAATAAACAAGGTACATGTTCATATTGTACAAGCTATATTAATCTAAGAAGACAAAGTGCCACATCTGGTCCTGTATTTTGAGACGTCGAAAGCAGCAGTGACAGATTGTGTTTTCGCTAACACAAACATGAACACTTTAAGCTTTACCTGAAATTGACATGGCTGAGACAAGGCCATGGAAATGAGACATGATCAAATTGTTTCCACTTTTGTAGCCCACACTGGCAAAGCAATACGTGCAGACTGAACTTGATTTGTTTACAGTCTTCATACCCACAGCATCATGTTGAACGCTGAATGCAAAATGTTCCCGCATAGCAGATTTTAAAGACGGCAGTGCCTCTATAAATCTGCTTCTCTCTGTTTTGCTAGCAGTTACCTCTGTCCAGCAGGATATTTGAGGGCAGCGGTCACTCAGTGGTTTAGGCTTTGGGTTACTGATCAGACGGTCGGGAGTTCAAGTCTCTGTAATACCAAGCTGCTGGGACAAAAACTGCTCAGAAAAATCTAATAAAAAAAAAAAAAGAAAAAAAACCCCGTAAGTTGCTGTGGAGAAGAGGGGCTGCCAAATTCTAAAAATATTTGCCCCTCCAATCTTCTGCAGAGTACTGATCTGCTTCAGGAATTTCTGTATGCACCTATCAGGGATTTGTATGCAAATGCACGCTGGAGAAGAGAGGGGAAGCAAAAATTCTCTGCTGGCCAACACCAGTGGCTGCAGAGTTTTAAAAATGCTTGAGAAATATATCCTACTTGTGTCTTTATTTATAAACTGTATGTTAAGAGCATGTCTTCATTTATTTATTTAAAAAAAAAAAAATGTAATCACATTGGGTGGCAATTTGGCGTATTGGTTTGTACATCTGCCTTACAGCAAGAAGGCCTTAGGCTTGAGTACCGAGCCCAGGTGTTTTTGTGTGAAGTTTGCATGTTCTCCCCGTGCTTTCGTGGGTTTCATCTTGGTACTTTGGTTTCCTCCTACAGTGGAAAAACATGCACACTGGGCTAACTGGCTGTTTCAAATTGACCGTATGTGTGGGTGTATGTAGTGTTTTGCTCTCTGTGTGTGTGTGTGTGTGTGTGTGTGTGTGTGTGTGTGAGTGTGTGTGTGTGTGTGTTGGCCCTGTGAAGGTCTGGCAAGCTTTTTGGGGCGTATCCTGCCTTCACAAATGAGTGAATGAGTGATTGAGTGTAATCATATTTGGTTATATCCCCAGCAAACATATACATGGGACTGACAAGTGTATTAAGATTTCAACCGAACCTGTCAAAGCCTTGACAGAAGTGACAAAAGTATTTATGCAGTAAATAGAAAAGGGAAATCATGGAACTGCACTTTCTTATGTCTGCTTTAAAATGTTTGAGTGGATGCAGTGAGTCGATGAATCTACTTGACATGCTGTCACACTGAGCAACTATGAATAAGAAAGAAATGTTTAGTATCCCAAGCTGAGCCTTCATGTTTGAAACATGGCCTTGTTTATACTCGCGTTAAGTCATGTGTTCTTTGTTAATTGCCTGCTATTCGTTATCTCTTAACTGGCCATCATACACTGTTTATTATGCAGCAATTCTCTGACTCGCAAGAGCCGCTGACATGAAACATGCCATGCCGTTTCCTTTCTCAGAAGCGAGATGTGCATACTGTAGGCCTACCTTCATTTCGAAGCAGCTAATAACTGCTGAGCTTTGATTTATAATGGATGAAGTGTGAAGCCATGAGTGGTGCATTTCAATCTCTAAGCAATCTTACTGAGACAAATCAACTTGGATATCGGAATAGAACTGAACCCTCCCTCCATGGTGGCACTGACAGTTACCTGTTATATCTCAATATATCACAGCTCAAAGTTTTTATGTATTTATTTATTTATTTATATCTTGGGAATAAAAAAAAGAAAAGATTATTTTTATTCCAATGCTAGCTGATAACCTGGATAATAAGACGGTGTATGTAGTGACTAAAAAAAAAATAGAAGACATCTGAGATTTCTTCAGAATCCTGCAGATTTTTGATCAAAATGATTAAAAAGGTGGATGGATTCCATGGACAAGCTCTAATGCATTCAATTTTGTTTTCATTGCGCTCATTACATTACATTACATTACATTGAGCACTGTTGAACTGTTGAATCTGCTTGGGCAGAAGATGTCGTTTCATTTCCTATAAAAATCAGCTCTGACAAATTTAAATCCCTTTTATGTTTTGTGTGCTCATTTTTTTTTTTTCTTCCCCTGTTTCTCTCCCCTAATTTTAGTCCCCACCCTTCAAGTGCTGCCTCCCTATCACATACAACCACCATCAACCAGGAAGAGGAGTAACCTCAGTGACATGCGATGCTGCCACCTTCCTCTTTACAAACTGCTCACATGGGCCTTTGGGGTCAGCCTTACACACTCGGAGGGTGAGATCTTTCCGCCCCCTTTGTACGAATGAGCTCGCAGACCATGGATTAGCTGGTGATCGCAGAAGAGCGCATGCCATTCCTTCCTCACGTGAGATCTGGGCCAATTAACCCACATGGACTCCCGGTCGCGAATGGCTGCGGCATCAACCTGGATTCGAACTTGCACTCTCCAGGTTGATAATCAGGCACCTTGTCGACGTGCCACTGGGAAGCCCGTGTGCTCATTTTAAAACAGTATGTCTTATAGGTACCACCTCATGCGCCAAGGGTGGCACGGTGGCATAGTGGTTACCACGTCCACATCGCAGCGAGGAGGTCTTGGGTTTGAGATCACATTTCTGTGTGGAGTTTGCATGTTTTCCCCATACTTGCGTGTGTTTATCCTAGGTACTCCGGTTTCCTCCTACAGTTCAAAGACATGCACGTTAGGCAAAGTCGCTGTTCCAGCTTTCCCCTGTGTGAATGTGAGTGTGAACGGTTATGTTTGTGTTGGACCCGCGATGGTCTGGCGAGCTGTTCGTGGTGTACCTCGTTTTTGCCCAGTGTTGGCTCCAGCCTCCTGGCGACCCTAGTAGGAATAAACGGATCAGTGAAAGAGTAAATGAGTGAGTGAGAGCTCATACACCAAGACCTGTGAACAGTCTACATTATATAAGTCTTACTTAACAATCATACACCGTATATTATGCAGCAATTTTCTGACTCGCAAGAGCCGCTGACATGAAACATGTCACGCAATGCAGCATGTCATGTTCACCCTTTGTCCGAAATCACTCACTACGCACTAGATAGTCAGTATCTAATCTACCCTACCCCATGACAGATGCAATAAGGAGAAATCTAGAAGCAGTACGGTAAGCTCCGCTGGTGGGATGTTCCAGGGAGGTAAACCAATCAGATCGTGTCATTGCATAAACGAAAATGTAAGATATAATTATTCTGTTTGTTTCACTGCACTGTGTTGCATTGATAAATGTTGTCGTGCATTTGTCACTTTCTCCATGGTATAACTTACTCAAACTCAAAAACACAAAATACATCAATGTCGTTTTACCTATTTATGTGACTTCAAGGTCAATATCATATACAGCACCCTGGAGAAAGAATTAAAGAAAAAAAGAAATGATGCATGGGGATGAAAGAAAGTTGGAGGAACACATAGAAAACTCTCGATGCGTGAGCATTAATAATACATGAATTACTTAATCACCTTTTCAGATGCCTCGGTGATCAGGAAGGTGAGGTTGAAAGGGGAGCCGAGCCAAGAAATGGCTCCGTGGGCTATGTATTAGGAATGAAGGGAGGAGTGTGAATGAAAGAGGGAGAATGACTTTCACTGACATAACCCACTCTGAAGTACAACTATTCTGCCTTTAAGGATTCGTAGATATGTGATCGTGTGACTCTGAAGTCATTTGGGTCTCCTGATTAGGGAAATTTTTTATCATGCTCAATATAGACATGTTACTTATCTGGTGTAGACAGGGATGATGTACCAACAGAAGGATTAACATTCGAGACTTACCTGTAGCACTTTCGTCTCATAGCAAGGAGATCTTGGGTTCTAGTTGCCCCTAAGTGTGGATGTAAGTATGAATAGTATATATGTTTGCATGTGTTGGCTGTGCGACGGCCTGGAGAGCTGTTCAGGAAGCCTTCGCCTAGTGTCGGCTGATATAGGTGCCATCCTAACGGCGACCCTAATAGAAGTAATAAGAACGAGTAAGTGAGTGAGATTTATTGTTTAGATTTTTTTGTTTTCTGTTCATTCAGTACCTTCAGGTCATCAGCTTCAACATAATATTGCTGAGCCTTGACCTGACCAACAGAAGTAACAATATCTTGGGGGCAACCACAGCCTAATGGGTAGAGAAGCGGCTTTGGGACCGAAAGGTCGCTGGTTCGATTCCCGAACCAGCAGGTGGGGGATTGAGCTGCACCTTTCCTTCCTCCACATTCATGGCTCAAGTGCCCTTGAGTGCCCTTGAGCAAGGCACCTAACCCTCAACTGCTCTCCGAGCGCCCCCATTGCGTGTGGCAGTCCACTGCTCCGAGTGTGTGTGTGTGTGTGTGTGTGTGTGTGCTCACTTTGGATGGCAAAATCCAAAAATAAATAAATAAATAAAAGCAAAAATTAAAAGTCATGGTGCTCATGTGCGGTAATCAAAGCTAAAGGCAGTCCAACAAAATATTGGAGGATATTTTCGGCGGGCAATTTATATGTATTTGTATCTCAATTTGAACTGTGGTTTTATAATTATTCTTATTAATTTATGAAATGTGAACTCTACCAAAGGTTGGAAAAATATAACAAAAATAGAATTTTGCTTTATTTAACTCCTGAACAGCTACAGTTCCTCACCCTCAGCTAGATCACATGAGTTCACAACTTGCGCTGAACTGCCCGCTAATCTTCCAGCCACCCCAAATCTCCACCATCCACATGAACAGCTCAAGGAAAGTCTCAGGATAATAGTGAACTCCTCTCCATCTGCAGAGGACATCTGATCATTTCCTTTTTGCCACAAATATTTTATAGGATCTACTTTAGTTTTTTGGTTTATTAATTTTTTTGAAACATTAACGAAGTTCAGAGGACATGCTTTTGGGACTTACTTTAAGGGTGGGACAAAGTGCTGCTGCTAAATAAAATTCTGGGAGTTCCTTACATGCCTTTTACACTGTGTGCACAATTATTAGGCAAGTGATTATTTTGACCATATCATCATTTTATTCATAATTTCCAACTCCAA
>JAQMYF010000016.1:15165572-15178254 GCA_030014195.1 Neosilurus mollespiculum
AGATAGATAGATAGATAGATAGATAGATAGATAGATAGATAGATAGATAGATAGATAGATAGATAGATAGATAGGTTACTATATTCTAGTGCTGTTATTTAGTCATCTAAGCTATTTTGGTCTTTCCTTCTCTCCTTCTTCCTTTCTACAGCTGAAATCTTTACATTCTTTTCAGAGTTTAATCTAACCCACAACTGTCACTATACTTTCATGGATACTTTCCTTGACAGTATTTTTTTTTTAACTCTCTGCAAATATGTCCTTTTTTTTCCCCTAGTATTTTTGTTTCCCTTTTCTTAGTGCAAAAAGTGGGTCTTTCTCTTGAGATAAATAGTGCTGTCAAGATCAACAAACCAGAAGAAGACTCTGAGGCAGCCGTCTCATTCTCCTCGTCTCCTGAAGTGTTGTTCTTTCGTCGTAAAATTTCCAGCTTATCATGATTTTATTGCTTTTAAACCATATCATTCAGTACCTGTTCAGAAACTTGACTAATTAAAGTAACCCTGGCAATTCTATTGTTGATCCAGTTGGTCCAGTCGAGGCTCAGCAATAAATAAAATGTTGCAATAAAATGAAGTCAGCTGATGACGTGAATGTACTGAATGACCAGGTTATCACATCACTGGGACCTGGGTCCACAGGGACGTGACCTGACCTTAACCCTCTCGAAAGACTTTGGGATGTGCTGGAAAAGACTTTTCATTACAAATTGCCATTGCAAAAATCACAAGAGCTGTTTATACTTTAAAGTTACATAGCATAGAAATTCGCTTCCAGAGCATCCAGGATAGCATGCACCTGCTGTATGATTCTGTACTGAACATTGCTTTGAGCATCATTTTCGTATTCACCATATTAGAATGTGGAAACCATCTCCCACTCACTAATTCAAGCTTAATTAGACCCGATTTATTTCCATAATCATACATAATTTTCATGGAACATGCCTACTGTATGCAATTGTTGCAAAAGAGTGAGTTCAGTCCTCTCCAAAAGTTTTTGTTTGTTTGTTTGTTTGTTTTTGTTAAAAAGATTGAAACAAATCTACCTTTTTGATAAAACCTACCCAATTCATTTATTTATTTATCTATCTATCTATCTATCTATCTATCTATCTATCTATCTATCTATCTATTTATTTATTTATTTATTTATTTTAATTTCAAGATAGGCCCCAACATCCCTGCAATCGTAGTAGGATTAAGCAGAATGGCAATTCAGGGAGTGAGTGAAACATCGTAGTACATGTATTAAGATTTTATTTCATGGAGTACTACACCAATTATAAAACTGTTGAATCGGAAAAATGTCGGAACATGAATAGTAATAAAAGCCTGTTTTGTAATCAGTTTTTACAAACAGTTACACAAGTCTGATGGCTAGGAACCTTCGAGAGACTCATTCACCCAGGGTGACAATCATCCTCAGTAGTCGGCAGAAGCTAATTTTCAGCTTTTTTTTTTTTTTTTTTTTTTTTTTTTTTTATGTGTTAAACACAGTGCTAAGGATTTATCTCCTCCTAACAGAGCCAGTGTGTTTGCCGTTGTATTATAAAATGTCCAGGGAATCATTGAAGCTGTAGTGAGACTATGCGTCATCAATGCGTCAAAGCTGTGTGGAAGAAATTGGATGGTAGTGGACACACTGCCCGAGCAATTTGCATCTCCGTGAGATCTCAGAGCAGCTGGAAATGGAATGGCCCACTGAGCCTGTCTGCCTCTAAGGAAAGATGATATGCATCACATCTGGAACATAAGTGCTCTTAAATCCACATAAAAAAAAGGAAGAAAAAGCATCCCAGATCATCAGTCATGTATGGTTTGGTTTATGTTTTCTACTGGCTGGCACCGTGGATGAAGTCAGCATTGCTCTATCCTCCAGTGAGTAACTCTTTGGATTGATGTCACTGCTACACACTTTTGCAGTTTCCCTTAATAAACTTTAGGAAAGAATGGCATCATTGCAGTATAGATTAGAATCGGATTGCTATACACCATTTGGTCAGCTCCCTTATAGGCCTGTTGACCAGCTGGTCCCCTAAGCTATAAAACAAGGGTTGCCAAATCCTCACTTTTAAAAGAGTGATGATCATTTACAGAAATGTACACTTCACACATTGTTAGAAGGATTTGGTAATGCCAAAGCTGTCAATACAATATTAAGACCATAATATGACATGTCTCACTGTGTAATTAGTATCAAAGCCAAGGACAACTTGCTAAGTTTAGGACTTTTCCATAACTGAGTAAAGCAAAAAGACCATCAATTAGCTGTGACCTTACAACAATCTCAAAGTCTCCCTGGCACAAAACATCATTAGTATGCCTACCATGACTGAAGAAAGAATATATGCCCTTTTCAGGCTGCCAGTTCTGTGTATGCTGATTCGAACCATTTGCCACTGCTCTATGCATCCAAATAGGCTGGAATTAGCCTTCCAAGAGTAAATGCAGTGTATATATAACAGTGTATGGTATAATGACTCTTTGTAAATAATAATAAATAAATAAATAAAGTTATACTGAGCATCTTATGCCAGCCACAGTTCTCCTGGAGATTTTGACGGTCACACATGCTTCTTTATTTGCAAGCAAAACTCAGCAGCCTTCATTATGTTTTGACATGAAAATTGTTCTTTTGGGTAATATGACATAGATTTATTTTATTTTTTTTTTTTCTGTTTAATGTTTTTTCTCATTTAATTTTTATGCTGGGATTCTATTGGCTCGCTAATGTGCAAGTCATAAAAATAAAAATTTACAGCAAAGTTTATACTGGAAGAAAAATAAAAATAGGGTGCCTAGGACCCAAAACTGTATATACCTAGTTGCTCATAACTGTATATATATATATATATATATATATATATATAGTAGTATGCAGCACCACCACTTTTGTCTAAAAGGGCTACTAATAAAATAAAGTAAAAAAATTACTTCTCTATAATTTTTTTGGTGAAAATGTATTGAACAATGCTATTGTAGGCAATGAGAACCAAAAAAATCATTCCGACAAGTATATTGAGGTAAAAGTATAGCTAATAACCAAAAACACTGAAAATACCAATGAACTTCAAGTCATACGGAACGGTTTAGCGAGTGAAGTAATGAAAAAAATCCAGTGATGCAGTGATGATTCTACACTTAACAAATTGAAGATGAATTAGAAGATGAATAATAGAAGTACTACTCAAGTATTTATTTCATGTAATATTGGATCATATTGATAAGAATAAGTAAACAAACAACAATATATAGTAATAACGTAAATAACAGTCTCTTTTTTGAGAAAAAAAAAGTCAATATTTAGTGTGAACACCCTGTACTTCGATTACAGCAATTAATCTTTCAGGCATAGTGTTCACATTTTATTTATTTATTTATTTTTAATTTCTTCACTCCCTTCATATTGTTTGAAGTTCATTCATGCTATGCAGAAGTCAAAAAATAAAATTTGCTTCATTTTCCAAAAATTTGTATTTTCAGTGTTTCTGTTCATTAGTCATACTTTTACCTCAATATACTTGTCGGAATTATTATTATTTTTTTATGTATTTATTTATTTTGGTTCTCATTACCTACAATAGCATTGTTCAATACACCAAAAAAAAAAATTATAGAGAAGTATTTTTTTTACTTCTTTTTATTAGGAGCCCTTTTAAGCAAAAGTGGTGGAGAATATTATTCACTGCACACTACTGTATAATCATTGCTAAATACATACACGGCTGCTTAGAGTATAGAAACAGATGCAATCCATCATAAAACCACTAATATATCACTATATTTAGGTTTTCATATGGAGTCTTAACGGTATTGCATGGTGTTTAGAAATCCAAGGAAATTGTAAAAGGTAAATATATGCATCAGTGTTTGTGTTGGTGTCTAAAAATCAAACAGACACCACAGGTGGAACTTGCTATGGTACATTTTAATGTGCAGTAATGAAAGTGGAAAAAGAACACAAGTATATTCCAGATGGTACGGTGGCCTAGTGGTTAGCACATCTGCCTTACAGCAAGAAGGACCTTCGTACAAGTCCCGGGCTCGGGCGTTTCTGTGCAGAGTCTGCATGTTCCCCCCGTGCTTGCGTGTGGTTTCCTCCAGGGACTCTGGTTTCCTCCCACAGTCCAAAGACATGCAGATTGGCCTAACTGGATGTTCCAAATTGCCTTTATGTGTGAGTGTGAGTATGAATGATTGTGTCTGTGTTTCCCAGCTATGGATTAGGGTGCACACAACTTTCGCCCAGTGTTATTTGAGAAAGGCTCTAGCCCTCATGCGACCCTAGTAGGACTAAGCGTTTCGGCGAATTAATGAACCTCAGGCTTGGTGGATATTGTCGAATTGTCCCCAGAACAAAATGTCAATGAGCATCTCTTTCGTTAATTAGGCTTCAGCCTTCCTGCGACCCAAATTGTGGGATTAATTGGTTCAGTGAGTGAATGAATGATTAAGTGCATCTTTTAGATTTTTAGGAGGTTACAACTTTTGGATCGATGAAGCTCAGGTGAAAAAAATAATAGGAATAAAATAAAAAAATAAACCTGTATGTACCATGTTCAGTGATTGTCTATAGCAACAATCTATACTGTTCATGTATTTTTGTCATGGTGTTGATATGAATATTTTACATGAGAATACATAAAAAGATCATAGTTCTGCTCTAGACATCAATAAAGGGAGTATCTTTGAGTTTTGGCTCACACTTTAAGAAGCTTTGCGATTGTAAAGCCACTATGAATCACAAGTAGATTCCATTTAAGTGTTACAAATTCGCTGGCTGGAATTTGAATCAGGCGTTTTGTGAGACCTTGTTGGCACAGCATCATACCATGCAGACATATATTCACACACTTATTTACACCTAGGGGTAATTTAGCATAGCTAATCCACCTACCAACATGCTTTTTCAATATGGGAGATGGCAACACTACCCGCTGTGCCCCCATGCTGAGATCAGGCACGTATGAAACAGTAGTTTCAAGAGGTTGGTCATAATAAAATTTGTCACTGTATAATGTCGCATGAGGATGCTGGGCACTGTGAACTGGAAATCAGACCTTGTTTTGTGATAAAATCCATGTGCTTCAGTGGCTCTATTCACAAATATGGGCCCTTCTGTGCTCTACTAATTAAAAAAGTTATTATTGGGAAAATTACATTCTTGACGTTTAGTTTGCCTAATAAAGAAATGTCATGAAAAATGTAACTTTAATTAAACATAATTAACTAAAAGTTTTAGGCTTTGCAGGATTTACTATATATATATTTAGCAAGGATATTAGGCAATCAATAACATCACATAATAATAATTATATATTCTAAATAGAAATAATAAATACATATTAATTAATAATGATTACCCCCCCCCCTCAGTTTCTTAGTCGTACCCAATTCCCTCCCTTCAAGTATTGCCTTTCCTTTCACACGACTACCACCAACCAGGGAGGGGTGTAACACATGTGTGCACACATGCCCCCTTCATGCTGCACATGCGTATTGGGGGTCGGTCTAACACACTCGAATGGAAAACGCTATCCGCCCCCTCGTACGAATGAGCTCACAGACGCCCAGGATTGGCTGGTGATCGCGGTGAGTGACAGGAAAATGAGCGTACGCCATCCCTACCTCCCGTGAGAGCTTGGCCAATTAGCTTCCATGGACTTCCGGTCACGGATAGCTGTGGCATCAACCCAACAGTTATTATTTTTATTATTAGTGTTATATATAATTATTATTATTATTATTATTGTTATTATTATTATTATTATTATTATTATTATTAACAATAATATTATTAATACTACTACTATAAGTGGTAGTTCTAGCAGTAGTAGTAGTAGTAATAATAATAATAATAATAATAATAATAATAATAATAATAATTTCTACTACAGTTGAGTGCATTTATTAATCTATTTACTACTTTATTAACCCAATGCTTGGGTGGGTTTCCTCCGGGTACGCTGGTTTTCTCTCACAATCCAAAAACATGCACAGTATTACAAAGCTGCACACTGGAGGAGAGACACATCTGCTGAGTAAATGTGTAATTTAATATCTATTGGTTTGAACTGTATAATTGTTATCTACCCCTCCAAGAGTACCAGTTTCAAACAAAACTATTCATTATTCTGTGTGTGTGTGTGTGTGTGTGTGTGTGTATGAATGCTCCCATGTGTGTATGCATGCATTTGCATTTCCTAGCCCTTCCTGCTCGCATCTGCCACTATCAAAGCATCGTTATGCAAAGAAGCCAAGGTCCTTATCTTGTTTAATTAAAACCTTCCACATGGATGCTGTCAGTAGAAGCAATCAGCTTGCCTTAAAACAGACAGAGACAAAGCGAAGCAAAGTGTTCTTTTAAGAGCCTCGAACCAGCTCCGGGCTTCAGTGATCCTAATAAGTGACTTGTTATGGTCTCAAATACACTTTAATGATGCACTGGTTTATCGTAAAATCTTCAGAAATAAGTGTTCAGAGCCAGGAGACAGTAATGATAATGACAATTGTTTAGAAACGATCTTTGTACTAGACACTGTTGGGAAACTAGGAACAAATCTCATTTTGTGTGTGTGCATGTGTGTGTGTGTGTGTGTGTGTGTGTGTGTGTGTGTTTGTTTGTTTAATTGTGCAACTCAGTTTTTATTTATTTATTCCCCCCCCCTCTTGCTTATTTTCCTAAAATATGTGTTCACAAATTAAGTTGAGTTTAAAATTTAAAAGCATAATTTTCATTCATTAATGAAACATAAATGAACCACTTAATCCTAATTAGGGTCACGGGGAGGCTGGCACCCATCTCAGCCGACTCTGGGCGAGGGTGGGGTACACCCTGGACAGCTCGCCAGGCCATCGCAGGGCAGAAACACGCTGGCAGCTATGCAGCCGACTCTTGACGAAAATCAGCAATGGTTCTTTTACATGCCTCTCACCACAGACAGTGGGAGACATGGCCGGGATTGGATAACAGAGCTAGCTGCACTGGGGGGACAGCAGTGACAACCCGTTGATAGTGAGGCTTGAACTCCCGACCTTGGGATCAGTAATCCAGCACCGTACCACCGGGCCACCACTGCCCCCTGCATAATTTTCATTTAATTAAAAACGATAACTAAAATTAAAAATATATATCATTTCCATACAGCGGGCGGTCACTGTGGTGTAGTGGTTAGCATGTCTGCCTCACAGCGAGAAGGGTGAAGGCTCAGGGTGTTTCTGTGTGGAGTTTGTATTTTCTCCCCGTGTATTAAGGTTTATTCCCACAGTCCAAAAACATGTAAAGTTATGTAAAGTTAGCTAAATGGTTGTTCCAAATCACCCCTAGGTGTGAGAGAGAGTGTAAATGTAAGCTGAGTGGAAATTCATTCATTCATTCATTTTCTAACCTGCTTCAGCCTAATTTATTATTTATAATTTACTATCAGGGTACACCCTGAACAGCTCACCAGAACATTGCAGGGCCAAAAGACATTCAACCTCTTTAATTTATTTATTTATTTTTAGCGATTATTCACTAGGCTAGGTGGATATTGCTATTATACTGTACATACAGTATATAGTATATTATATATCATTTTCTTAGTATATAATACATGGGAACAGAAGAATACCAAACTAAAATGAGGTATTTATTTATTTATTTATTTATTTATTTATTTATTTATTTATTTATTTATTATGTACATATTTGATTTAAGCATTCTCACAAGTTTGTAGGGTGGATAATGTCTGTTATCCCAAAATAGCGAGCCAATCAGATTGCACCATTCTCGTGCAGTATATGCTAGTAAATTTACATTTACATTTTCAGAATTCGCCAAAATGCCTTTATCCAGAGCAAGTGCTTTGAAGTCACTATCAGTGAAACACATTCCGATACTGGTTCACTCGGACACAGGCTACCATCAAAACAGTCAAAACTCAGTGGGTAGTATACATAAATATAGATACTGAAAGTGCTAATCCATGTACTTTTGAAAAAAGTAGGGTTTAGTCACTGTTTGAAGACACCCAGTGACTCAGCTGTTGCGATATCTTGGGGAAGTTTATTCCACCACTTCAGTGGCAGAACAGAGATGGCTGAGATAGGCTCCAACACCCCTTTTTAAAGTTTTTAAGATTTGCAAAGCTATAATTATTTTTCTTTTTCTTCTTCTTCTTCTTCTTCTTCTTCTTTTTCTTCTTCTGTTGGTGAAAAAAACCTTGGCATGCACAGTAGCTGCATCTGAGCTCTTTTATTATTTCAATTCGTTTGTATATTTAGCTGCATTGCATCCTGGATCTTTGAGTCCAGCATTTGCATCAGTGTCCTTACTCACGTAAACGTGACATTGGATATTAATCGAAAATGATGAGTGAGGAAAGAAAACTCTTGTGTAAAATCTATTCATTCATTCATTTTCTGAACCGCTTAATCATAATTAGGGTCGCGGGGAGGCTGGCGCCCATCTCAGCTGACTCTGTGTGACAGCAAAGTACACCCTGGACAGCTCGCCAGGGCCATCGCAGGGCAGAAACACACTGACGGCAAGCCAATGGCCTACTCTTTATGAATGACAGCAATGGTTCTTTTACATGCCTCTCACCATAGACAGTGAGAGACATGGCCAGCTTTTGATAACCAATGTTAGCTGCACTGGGGTGATAGGGAGGCTTGAACCCCTGACTTTCAGATCAGAAAGCCAGCACCCTACCACCAGGCCGCCACTGCCCCCTGTAGAATCTAGCAGCATTTAAAAAAATAATAATAATAAAATAAAATAAAATAATAAAAATAATAAAATCTATACCTATTTTCTGACAAGAATAACAAAAATAAAGCACCAACAAATGAGCAGCACAAGTACCTCGAAAGACAAATTCTATTCTTTTTTAATCGAAATATCTTCTTATTGTTATTGTTTGTAAATTGCTCCTCTTATCCTACCTTTTTTTCAACTAAAATCCTATGACAATTGCTTTGTGTGTTGGGAATTAAAGAAAACACACACACACACACACACACACACATAGAGTCATTTTCCACCACACAGTTTGCACAATGTCTCATTGTTTATCTAATTGAAGGTAGTAGTGTTAGAGGAGGAGAGCGTGCCGCATCTGTATGCTGTGAATGCGGATTTCAGCATAATGGCGGAATTACAGCCACCCACTCATGCCGTTTTTTTTTTTTTTTTTTTTTTTGCTGCTCCTTTTGGTCTAGAGCATTCCTTATCCGTGCTTTTATTTTTACTGCCCACACTCACCCGGACTAAAAAGTTTGGTCCGTGCATCACAAACTGTACAAGTCCCTCAGGGCTCCCTGTGTCCTTTGTACCAAGCAGCCCACACGCAATTTATCATCAGCAGCAAATCGAGCTGACATGCAAAATGTTATTATTTTTTTTTTTCCCTCATAATTTCATCACCACACACTCGCCAGATGTTGACAAAGCTGTCATTCCTGATTATGTATGGACGAAGTTTCGGTTTCTCTTAGAGGCTTGAAGGGTTGCTCAGCCTCCATCCGACATAATGAGTACTTGGGAAACGCACGAAGGACAGCTGTGAAGTGATTACTTTAGATTGGCAAGTGTTTTTCCCGCTCACTGAACACTTTCCTCTCTGCAAGCTGCTATATTACACGAGCAGTAAAGAATCACGTATTTTTACTCAGTCAACAGCTATGCAACTCTCTTTATGGAGTCTTGCAGTGCTTGTTGTTTATTACCAGACCATAGCAGGGCCAGCACACACACAGCCATTCACCCTCACACCAAGGGTCAATCTGGAATTAACTTGCATGTGAAGGCGATGTTTACCCCGGGTTTACACTGGGGCATGATGTCCGTGATCGTCGCAATTCAAAAATGCACGATTGATGAGAATGCTTGGAGCACGATTTGGGTATAAAAAGCGGGCAGGGTGGATCCAAGATATAAAACTTGAAGGGATCGTGTTTACAAGTTCATCAAGATCCCCTACGATGGCACATCAAGGTCTGTTACGGTCTGTTAGGGTCTGTTAAGCTCTACTACGATTCGCACATTCTTTCACAATTGGCGTCAAACCATGATACATCGTAATAATCAACAAAATTTTTGATTGTCATCATGATCATCATGATTCGATCCCACAACCCCCAACGCTCATTACCATTCTCCCGAATGGTGGCGATCACGGACATCGTGCCCCAGTGTAAATAATCTCATTGGGCCTGTTTTAGAGGTCATCGACACTCTTCTACAGGAGTAAGCAAATGGTTTCAGAAAGACATCATGTCATTGGAATGTATAGGGTTTATTTATTATGTTAAATAGGGTTTAAGGGTTTATTTGACATTTTGTCCAATCAGTGGTTGTTAAAGAGTCTTATTATTTTTTATGGGAAGAAGCTATCTCTGAAGCTGTGTGTGTATTTGTGTCCGCTAATAGATCTAAGCTGCTTACCAGAAAGCAGGGAAGGAAGATAATACTTGACACCTTCAGTCATTATAATTTTTGCCGTAAATACTAACATAATTGTTATACGACACCACTGCAGAGCACAACAGCCTCATTACTATGATGTTTATCCACTCAGCTTTCATCAATACAGCAATGTTTCCACCACCTGCTATGTGTGATCCCAGGTGCATGAACACTCAACAAAGCATGAGATATATGAGCTCACAAGTAACACACTTTATGCGATTTTGGCTTCGAATCAGCATATTGATTCGACTGGCAGATCATAAAAGCACAATCTGGAAAGGAAGGCCTGATCAGAATTCATGTCCATCACACCAAACTGCGCACATTTTCCAAAGAAACAGGATGTTTAAGGCAACATCCCTTCACCTATTGTGTGTATGGGTGAAACCATTCAATCTCATCATTTACTTATTTGTTGCACAGTTTAATCCTATGAGGGTTACCGGAAGGCTGGTGCCTATCTCAACCGACACTGGGTGAAGGGAGGCTACACCCTGAGCTGCGCACCAGACCGTCGCAGGGCAACACACCCAACCATTAACACTCAAACTCACACCTTGGGTAAATTTGGAACAGCCAGTTAGCCTAAATCGCATGTTTTTTTTTTTTTTTTACAGTAGGAGGAAACCAGGGTACCCAGAGGAAACCTAGACAAGCACAGGAGAAACGTGCACATTCTACACAGACAATCCCTCACCGGATACTCCTCAAAACCAGGACCTTTTTGCTGTGAGGCAGACGCGCCAACTACACATTGTTGGATTTAGAACTTTTACAACTGTAGGTGAGTTATTGTTCTCTAGGCATTCCAGCATTATTGCTGCCATGGCAATAACCAGCAATCACAATAGAGATGTCATTAACGTGATGTCCATTGCTGTCTAGGTGTCTCACTACTGGAAATTGGAAATAATGATGAAGGAATCAGCCAATCTTCGCTCAAAGGAAATACAACTCCTTTGGCACTGCATAAAGAATAATAGGTAATGAAATGTTTAATGACTCTTAATGAATTTGCAGTCAACACATGATAAACAGATGCATGGTACAGTAGCGTACAGTAGTTATTATTTAAAAGAGCATTGTGTTTCAGTCCTAGAAAACACGTATTTCAAAATCTTTGTGATATGGATGCAACAAGTATTCACATCAGGGGTGGCACAGTGGCGTAGCGTTTAGCACCACTGTCCCACAGCAAGAAGGTTCTGGGTTTGAGTCCTCGACTCAGAGACGGCGTTTCTGTGTGGAGTCTGCATGTTCTACTTGTGCTTGTGTGGGTTTCCTTGGGTACCCCGGTAATAATTATTAAACATAAGTGTTTATATCAATATTGCAGAGATATACAACAGAAATCCAATGGTGTAGTAAAATCTTAATGATTACGTTGCATGAGTTAATAATACACAGGGGTTGCGTGGTGGCGTAGGGGTTAGCACGCAGCCTCAGAGAAAGAATGTCTTGGGTTTAAGTCCTAGTCTCAGCAAGGGCATTTCTGTGAGGTGTTTGCATGGTTCTCTTCATGGTTGTGTGGGTTTCCTCTTGGTACTCCGGTTTCCTCTCACAGACCACAGACTAAATGGCTTTTCGAAATTGCCCCTGAGTGTAAGTGTGAACGATTGTGTCTGTTTTGCCCTGCTATGGATTGGCTAGCTGTTCAAGGTGTACCCCACCTTCACCTAGTGTTGGCTGAGATAAGCTCCAGCCGCCCTACGGCTCTAGTAGGATTAAGTAATTCAGCAATTAAACGAATGAGTAAACCTCACGCTTTCTGGATGTCGCTGAATAGTACCCAAGATGAACTTCTCTTTCATTAACGAAAACACACACTACTGGCATTAGGATGGATTTTTAGGAATGGGTGCCCATGTAATAGGTTTTCAAATCAACGTTCCTGTACTGCCTGTGAAGCCAGACTCAGTTAACCTGTTAGCAATCTGCAGCTTATTTCCCCAACTTCTATTTAAGTACTCTAGATAGATGTAATGAAAATGAGTTTGAAAGTCTGATCGTTAAAACATTTTCAGAAAACAGGTGTGAATAGCACATGCTGGGTAAAATCCATACTGCACAGACTGGGGTTGTATCAACAATAAAATTGCATCATTTCTATACAATGGAAGCGGATATACACCGTGTCTCCTGTGCACTTTCAATGTTTAGGACTATACTCAAACACAGTCTCAGAGTCCATGTGTGTCTCCGTGTGTGTGCATTTGTATATATATA
>JAQMYF010000016.1:15178354-15189147 GCA_030014195.1 Neosilurus mollespiculum
CTCTCACCATAGACAGTGAGAGACATGGCCGGCATTTGATAACCCAGTTAGCTGCACTGGGGACAGCAGTGAGAACCCATCAAGGTCGGGGCTTGAACCCATATTCATGTCTGTGGCAATGTCAACTCATCATGGAACTGCTGAAAAAAGAAAGAAATAAGCTCACTATCAAGGCAGGAAAGACAAACAAAAAAAGAAAATGAAATAAATGGTCTTATTTTGGCTGAAAATATAGAAAAATAGATGAAGCATGACTACACTGAGAAATATTTTTCCACATTTGCTTTCATTATCAATTTTATACCAATCTGAAGTGTAGAGGTATGTGTCAGGCAATTTCTTTTTCAATCCCACCTCCACAAACTCCCGAGCAGATCACATTTTTTTTTTTTTTTTTTTTTTTTACTGTTAAAGCTACACAAAATTTAAATAAGCTTCCTTCATTGTGCCAAAGTGAATTCAGATGTGAAGCAGCACCATTCCAGCTATGGGTTGCACATCAGTATCCAGTGCTGCTTCACAGAGGCTGATCCTGAATCATTTTCAGGCTTTACTGAGGCTGAAAAATCTCTCGAACACTGCTGTAGATATTGAAGCCTCTATCCAGGGAAGGCGATTCACTGAGCTGTAAGGATGACTCTGCTGCACAAGCTTCTGTGTTGCACACAGAATCAGTGTTTCGCCATAAGAAAGAAAGATGTTTGTTGAAATGGAAGTGCTATCCTTTTCTTAGGGTAGGCACTTTTTTTTAAGTCCCCACCCCACCCCCAACACCCCTTACCTGTGGCTGTAATTTAGCCTACATTTATCAGTATATATTTCTATAAAAATTCAGCATCCTACTCTAATTTTAAAGGATGTCTTTGCATGATTAGCTTCAGTGTATGATTGCTAGTTTTAGCTGAGAAACCTGGGCATTCTTAATATGATTGACATATTATTATGTATTGCATACATTTATTTATTGTAGTTGTTACCCTTAGTTGTAGCTAAAAAATAGGGCTGGAAATGTGTAGGTTGTGTATGGCTGTTTAACTGAAGTGAGATTTGATTCACCCACCAACACCAAACCAGTCAAAGACACTGGACAGCATTTTGAGTTCTATCCAGCTTATGCATTAGTGGGTCAGTGGCTAGAAACAATGTCTAGATTCTATAATTTGTAAATGTATTTATTTATATGTTTGTTTATTTATTTACTTATTTTTAATGAATTCCTACCGAATATGCAAAACCTGCCTTTTATTGAGAAAATGCATGACCAGTTTTCTTAGAAACCTCCTGAAAATGTCTCAAAATCATCAGTCAGCACTGCATGATGCTCAGAAATTCCGCCACCATGTCCAGTATCAGTACATAGATTGAAATTCCAACTATCAAATAATTTGCTGCAAAGTACAAATAAAGGTTCCCACAGTTAACCAATAAAATAGTCAGTCATGTTTCTAACAAAATTATGAAACCATAAGAAAATTAACAAGAAGTAAGAAGGATTATTTTAGTTTAAAAAATAAATAAATAAATAAATAAATGAGTAAAATAAATGCAACAAACCCTCTTGTTAAGTCAAGTTCTTGAGTGATGATTAAATAAATAAATAAATAAATAAATAAATCACTGACGGTGCTAAAAATGGTCCATGTGAATGCAATTTATTTATGAAACTTTTAGAAAAATGTTTCTCACTGTCTATGGTGAGAGGCATGTAAAAGAACCATTGCTGATTTTCGTCAAGAGTAGGCTGCATAGCTGTCAGCGTGTTTCTGCCCTGCGATGGCCTGGCGAGCTGTCTCGGGTGTACTCTGCCCTTGCAGAGGGCGCCAGCCTCCTAATTAGGATTAAGCGGTTCAGAAAATGACATGACAAGATTTCAAAGCTTTAAATATTTTTTTTTCCCAAATTTAAATTTAATAGCTTTTACAAAAATACTCTATATTCTCCTCACTCACTCACTCGCCTATTTACCGAAACACTTAATCCTATTAGGGTCACTGGAGTCTGTCTTAGCCGACACTGGGCAATGGCATGATATACCCTGAACAGCTTGCCAGACCATCACAAGGCCAACACACGCATACAACCATTCAAAAACACATCCACACCTTGGAACCAAATTGGAACAGCCTACTGTGCATGTCTTTGGACTGCAAGAGGAAACCAGAGTACCTAGAGGAAACCCACACAAGCACAGGAAGAACATGCAGACTCCACACAGGACACCCTCGCTGAGTGCGGAACCTGAACCCAGAACCTCTTTGCCGCGAGATGGATGAGCTAACCACTATGCCACCGTACCGCCCCATATGCTGCTAAGGAATTTATTTTAGAATCTTTAAATGTATTTTTTTTTTCTAAAAATATGCATCTTGTAAAAGCTTGTTTTATGCTATTTCAGGTAAGCACAGAGCTTAATTTTTTTAAAACTTGACCCCTGTAACTAGTTTGGTGCTGCAGAGTCACAAATGGTCCTGAAAGTAGCTCAGTACTTATTTATCACCTCTTGTCCAACTAGTAAAACTCAATAGTCATGCAACGCCTAATATGTACATGCACTGTATATGGATGCAAAGCTAGGCATCCCGAATATGATTGGTGTATAAGTTTATACACATATTAGATTGATGACTGTGTTGGAGTGCACATGTGCAAACGTGTCTTTGACTTGTTTCACTTCTTGTTCCGTGATGGTGAGGGCAAAATCAACTGCCAAGCTGCATTTGCTCTGCACATTCTCCTACAGCCTTCAAGAAATGCCAGAAGACTCAACTATCCTGAAAGCACTTGAACATCAATGCAGAAACACCCACATCTCAGCGTCTGATGTCTAGCCAGGCAAGTTCTTTTTATGTTTGCTGCTACCAACAAAACCTATGAAGAATTTTCTGCACTTTCACACACTAAAGAATTTCTGTAATATCTATAAAAAAAAAAATAAATAAATAAATAAAAAGGCATTTTTACCTCAATATGGTACTTCAAGTGTGAACAAATTGTATATTTATGGAGTAATTTGCTAGCTTTCATTTAAGTTCTGTTGTCTTGTACCATGTCTTGTATGTTGCGTCATGCCCTATTAAGATCCTATTTATTTCAGTACATGTTAACTATATTATATTGAGTTGTATTTTATTATACAAACATAGCAAAATACATTTTTACCAGACAAGATTTTTGACTCTTTCAAATTAAAGTGTAGCAGAAACTGAACCAAAATATCACTTCAGCCCTACAAGTGAGTACGGCATCTGTAATAAACATCTATCTCAGCTATCATTTATAACAGCATGTGAGTCCTTTTCCTGATTTTCATGTTTTCGGTCCATTATCATTTATACAGTTATGTATTTGCCAAACCGCATTATCCTACTAGATATCCTAATTTATTATATAAATAAATGTATTTATTTATTTATTGGGGAGTCTAAGCCTTCTTTGTGTCTCTGATTTTTACTTTTATTTATTAATTATATACATTTTTTTTTTAAATTGATGGGTGATGGTAAACACCTACTTTATGAAGGAAGCAGCCGTAAAAAAAAAAAAAAAAAAAAAAAAAGCAAGAGCACTCAGAGAGCACAAACCTCTACCAAGCCATACTATTTACAGAATGCTGGGGCCGCTGTATGACCAAACTTCCAATACGATACAATTTCCTGCAACAAAAATTGCAGATCTGTCAAAAACTGTAGACAGGAAAATACTAAAAGACAGAAAGATAAACAAGCAAAAATAAAAATAAAAATTAAACATGTTGATGAAAAAAAAATATTTTGGCAAGCAAGCAATTAAACAAGCAAACAAACAAACACACAAACAAACAAACACACTCTACTTTCATTTTAAACATGGCTAGCATCAAACCTAGTGTAAATACAGTATAATGCTGGTCTCTCTCTCTATATCCACTCAAGTTGACATTAATATAAAGCCATACTCAAGTATCAAAACTGCCCACATGCCAAGACCCAAAGATTCTGGATATTTATGGCCTTTTTCTCCCATGGAGTTTTCAGTAATTGCTTCTACTAGTCATGTAGCACCTCATTAGTCAAATACAAGGCCAATGAGATATAAATATTTATGGCCAGCTCAGTTATGTCCTGGCTCCTTTTCCTGCACTAATATGGCACATCTGTTTTGTGCTTTCAAAGTACAGGCATGCCAACTTGTTCAGAATTTCTAAAGGGTGTAAACGCACATTTAAACTGTAGTCAAATTTAGGTGATAAAAAGCATTTAATGTCTTATTTTCATGTAGCTAACAATGATAATTTAACAAATAAAAAGATTTAATCATGATGTACTGAACATTGCTTTGCTGTTAAACAGTTGTATTAATCTCAGTTATTTTTCATTGATTTGTTTTAGTAAAGATTTTACAAAAAAAACAAACAAACAACAAAAAAAAAAAAAAAAATTGGAAAAACATGGCATCCTATGAACACTTCACAGCCCTTTACAACATTAATACAATTGTATGGCATATTCCCCCAGAATGCACCTGGTACCATCTCGAAAGTAATATGATCGCATCATTTGCACTAACTCGACTCTCTCACATTTGCTAAACCACTTAATCCCACCAGAACAGCGGGGACGGCTGGAGCGCTACCTAGCCAACACTGGGTGAAGGCAGGGTACAACCTCAACAGCTAGCCAGACCATCGCATGACCTAAACACACACCCCACCACCCACACTCACACCTAGGGCCACCTAGGAACAGCCATTTAGTCTTTTGTGCATTTCTTTGAACTGTGGAAGGAAACCCATGCAAGCACAAAGAGAACATGTGCTTACCATTATGCCACCCGGCTGCACTTCATTTATTTATAAAAACATATAATTCTTTGAATATTTTGCTTTTCATATACACACTTTACTATTTGGAGGGCAAAAGTGATTAGCATCACCGTAATACACCATGCAGTTCACTAAAACACTGACTTTTAATATTGCATTTGATATGAAAAGGTCAGTAGCACTTCGTATCATGTAAAGTGATGACTGCTATGTCGTGGAATCAGCTGTGTGTTTGCTGTGATTAATATTAATTTACGGGCTCATAAGCATCTGATTCCAAGGCCTATGTACGTTTTCCCTCTAATTTGAGTTTTTGTTGATTGAATTCAGTGTTAACCTTTTACGCCTTACCATAAACAACACTTACTCAAGTAGATTTGTAAATGAGGTTGTAAAGCAAATTCGACTAACCTGTTTCAGACAACTTGGTCATTCGTTCATTCGTTTTCTAACCCGCTTAATCCTAATTAGAATCGCTGGTGCCCACCTCAGCCGACTCTGGGCAAAGGCGGGGTACACCCAGAATAGATAGCAAAGGCCATTACAGGGTTAACACACATACAACCATTCACACTTACTCTCACATCCCTAGGGGCAAATTGAAACTGCCAATCAGTCAATTGTACATGTTTTTGGAATGCGGGAGGAAACCAGAGTACCTGGAGGAAACCCATGCAAGCACGAGGAGAACATGCAAACTCCACAAAGAAACGCCCCGAACCTGGGAATCGAACCAGTGACCTTCTCGCTGTGAGGCGAATATGCTAACCACTGCACCACGGTGCTGCCTTGACTAACCTGTTTGTTTGTTTGTTGTCTTTTGATAATATATATGTATTTATTGGAGCAACCGCAGAAGGAACAGAAGAAAGTTCGGTAAATCGGGGATTTGAAAGCTGTGTAGTTCCGTTCACATATGAAATATATGTTGTGCAGCTGTTTTGAAGAAAACAGGTCCAGTGTACTAGTCAAACTGGATGTTGTTTATATGAATATAGTACAACTGTTGCAAGAAAAAAGAAAGAAAGTTATCATGGAATACTGTAAGAAAAACGCATGATTCTGAGCACATCAGATGACCCAAAAAGCATATGAAATTTACATGAGTACGAGTACTGCGTTGCTGTCAGTATGTTTCTGCCCTGCGATGGCTTGGCGAGTTGTCCAGGGTGTACTCTGCCCTCACCCAGAGTCGGCTGAGATTGGCGCCAGCCTCCCCTCGCAACCCTTATTAGGATTAAGCGGTTCAGAAAATGAATGAATGAATCGATATCTGTCTGACCGATCGATTGAACTCTGCCTGTTTTGGCTATGAGTTTTGCACTTTATTAATTTGACTTGTTTAATCTGCATTTCCATCTTCACGTATATGTGGAGGTCTGAAAGCCTACTGGAATTTATTATTAACAACTCAAATTGCCTGTACTAATTTGTCTATAGTGTAATATGGTCTATAACAGAGGTGCCCAATCCTGTTCCTGGAGATCTGTCTCCCTCTCACTCCAACCATAATCATGCTCAACTGACCATCTAATCCAGGGATGTCCAAACTTATCCGCCAGTGTGGGAGCAGGTTTTCATTTCAACCAAGCAGTAGCCACAATTTCCACCTGTGTGAACAACTGATCTCAGAAAATGATTGGATCGTGTATCCTATTGTTTACATGTAGCAAAACCTGAAGGCCATTTTGGTGAGACCACTTTACTTTTGAAAGATATACTCAAATAGCATGGAAAGATAGGGAAAATAGAAATAATTACAACCTAGGTGTACATTTCATTTGAAACCTTAAAATTTCAAAAACATCAAAAACATTTCAGCTATGCAGAGATTTTTTTTTTATTTTATTTATTACAAATATCAGTGAAATTGTTGGTAAATTTATATGAATTCAAGCTATTCTGTCTATTGTGAGATCTTAAATTAAGGTGGCTGCCACTTCAAAGTTGAAACACCAATGTGCAAAAAAAAAACACCACGGAAGAAAAAACAGGTGGAAGCTGTGGCTGCTGTCAACTGCTTAGTTGAAATTAAAACCTGCACCCACATCAGCCCTTTGTGGATATGATTGGACATCTCTGATCTAATCTAATTAAGACTTAAAACTGACATGAAGACTTAAGTTGATGATTCGAGCTGCCAGACGGGCACCATTATGGTGGGAGCAAAAAAATCTTCAGGGAGGTAGAACTTACAGGTAAGCACTAATGTTGGGTGAGGAGGACCAATGCTCAGTTCGTGTTTCATTTCATCCCAGGAAAAGGATTTGGCACTTTATAACTTCATAACATTACAGAGGCTCTTTGTAAAAGTAAATAAATTGGTGGGTAAATAAAAGCAGGTCAGTAAACATATCTGCCTAAAAGTGTTTAACTTGACGGCATGCTAAATAACTGTTCTTGCCTCATACATTAAATTTGGAGCAGGTTTTGGCTGAAAGCCATAGCAAAACAACCAGCTTAAGATTAAATGTGTGCTCTTTTGGACCGAATTCGACCCCTTTTGTTGTTACAGTAACCAACATTCAACCGCAATATCATTAGAGCAGTTAAGCACTAATGTTGGGTGAGGAGGACCAATGCTCAGTTCGTGTTTCATTTCATCCCAGGCATGTTCAGGTTGGGGTTGGGTGAGGGCTTGGTGCACTCTTTTATGCCAGCTTTGTCAAATCATGTCAACTTTTGGAACAGTTGGGGAAGCCGCATGCACTGTATGGGCATGATGGTCAGGATTCCATCAACTTTTGGCTATATAGTGTATAGATTGTTTAGTCTGTTTTATTAAAAACCTACTGTGTCATTTAACACTTCCTTTATAGCAGAACTGAAGCTGACGCATGGACCAAAATAACCTGTTTTTCAAAATAACCTGAGATTATCTGAGCAAAAGTGATTGGATCCTGAATTGATCCAAGTGCATGAAATGAACCAAACATGTCATGTACACCCACAAGGGTTTTGGGTGACATTTTTCTGGAGAAGCAAGATGCTAAACTGAGCCGCAAGGCACTAACTCAGCCAAAGAATAGAGATACTTTGCTGGAAATTTGGCCTAGTGAATAAAAAGATGAACACAGGATAAGAAACAAGTTAAGATTTTCGAGTAGTTTTATATATAATTATGTTGTAATGAATTAAGTACCAACTCCACGTTCATGCTTGGGTGATTTCTAAACACACACATTTTGTTTGTTCATTCATTCACCCATTTTCTAAGCCGCTTAATCCTTATTAGGGTCGCGGGGAGGCTGGCGCCCATCTCAGCCGACTCTGGGCGAAAGCGGGGTACACCCTGAACAGCTCGCCAGGCCACTGCAGGGCCAACACACATACAACTACTCACACTCACACCTAGGGGTGATTCGGAACAGCTAATAAAAAGCCTACTGTGCATGTTTTTGGACTGTGGGAGGAAACCCATGCAATCACGGGGAGAACATGCAAACTCCACGCAGAAACGCCTAAGCCTGGGAATCCAACCCAGGCCTTCTTGCTGTAAGGCGGACATGCGAACCACTGCGCCATCGAGCCTCCCTCAGTGTATTTATGTTTTTACCACCATAATTCTGGCAAGTGCATGAAATCAAACAACAAATAAACCAAAAGTATTGCATTTTGCGCTTGGCAACTTAACTAATAGGTTTGAAAGCACCCCAGATTCTTGTCAACTGCCTAAATGTGACTGTCAAATTATTTGTAATGGCAGCAGACAATGCTGCACTCTTTGAATGCTAATTTATAAAATGGTCATTGCAATCACCAGTACAAAGCTTTCAGAAGTAATCAGTGATTATTTTACTACTCATTTTCGACAGTGATCAGCCAAGTCAAGAGCAATGATGAGAATCCTTCTAGCCAAGTCCTTAAGTGACATTTCCACCAGATGATGAGAGGCAGAGTGAATGATGCTCATGCTCAAATTGATGTCTAAGCTTTCTTTTTTCCTTTAGTTTTAAAAAAGAATACTTAAAATCTCATCTTTTATTTATTTATAAAGTCCATTTTATATAAATAAAGCAAATTGCAAGTGGGAAGATATTCATTAAGTTTCCATTTCGTGTGTGTGTGTAAATCATGCAATCACCACACATTGTTCAATAGCACAAACATAACATTAACACTGAAATAAAATGGATATTTTGGCTTTGTGAAACATGTAAACAAATGAAATTCAATGATTATGAAGTAAATAAATAAATAAATTAGGATCAAGTACAAGGAAAGTTATAAAACTACTTAATGTATAGTGGGGAAAAGCCTTGTAAATAATATTCTTTTAACAAATATCAGCCTAAGTTTAAAAGTAAAGATTGTACCATTAAAAGAGAGTAATTACAAATCTGAGCTTGTTGTTCACCTTCACTAATTGAAACAAAACAGGAAACAATAATGCTGACAACTGAAACTATGGGAAGGATTTTAAAAAAGAAAATCCATCACAGAGTGTGGCAAAAGATGTTCCCAGTCAGGCCCTGCGATGGCCTGGCGAGCTGTCCATGGTGTACCCCGACTTCGCCCATAGTCGGCTGAGATAGGCACCTCCTCCCCGCGACCCTAATTAGGATTAAGTGGCTTAGAAAATGAATGAATGAATGTTCCCAGTTAGATAAATTTTAAATTTGGTGCAAGTATAAACAAAATCAGATTATATTAGAAGAAATACATGAAGATGTGAAAGCAGGATAAAACAATATGCCTTGGAAATATAAATAAATAAATAAATGAATGAATGAATGAATGAATGAATGAATGAATGAATGAATGAATAAATAAATAAATAAATAAATAATAATTTAAAAAAAACGGGAATTTCATAAAGAAAACAGCACAAAGAGAAGAAAGAAAACAACATTACATTAGTAGGGAGTAAAGAAAAGCAGTTATGGAGTGTGGATGATTGGTTCAAAGAGGTATTTAGTGATGAATCAAAAATCTCCACTGGCATGATGCCGAAAATTTTGCTTGATGTCATTTTAATTATTTCAATAATTAAAAACACACACACACACTCAACAAAAATATAAACGCAACACACAAATCCAAATTCTCCTTTGCTGAGATAATCCATCCCCCTCACAGGTGTCATCAAAATGCTGATTAGACAGCATGAATATTACACAGGTGTGCCTTTGGCTGGCCACAGTAAAATGCCACCCTGCACTTTTATCAATCAGCCCAATGTCACAGATGTCGCAAGTTTTAAGAAAGCGTGTAATGGGCATGCTGACTGCAGGCATGTCCACGAGAGCCGTTGCCCGTGAATTGAATGTTCATTTTTCTACCATAAGCCATCACCAAATGCATTTCAGAAAATCTGGCAGTACATCCAAACGGCCTCACAACCGCAGACCAAGTGTAACCACACCAGCCCGGGACCTCCACATCCAGCATCTTTACCACCAAAATCGTCTGAGACCAGCCACCCAGACAGCTGCTGCAACAATCACTCAGCATAATCAAACAATTTCTGCACAGACTGCCAGAAACCGTCTCAGGGAAGCTCATCTGCATGCTCGTCATTCTCATCGAGGTCTTGACCTGACTGCAGTTCCTCATCGTAACCATCTTCAGTGGGCAAATTCTCACATTTGATGGCGTCTGGCACGATGGAGAGGTGTTCTCTTCACGGAAGGAGATGTGTTGCACTGCGTGAGACAAATGGTGTTCACACCAGATTCTGACTGGTTTTCAGTCCACCACCACGCCCGGCCTGCCCCCCCCAATACAGTAAAACTGCAGATTTTAGAGCGGCCTTTTATTGTGGTTAGCCTAAGGCACACCTGTTCAATATTCATACTGTTTATTCAGCATCATAATATGCCACACCTGTGAGGTGGACAGATTATCTGAGCAAAGGAGAAGTGCTCACTAACACATATTTAGACAGATTAGTGAGCAATGTTTGAGAGAAATAGGTCTTTTGTGTACATAGAAAAAGTTTTAGATCTCTGAGTTCATCTCATGAAAAATGGGAGCAAAATCAAGAGGATAT
>JAQMYF010000016.1:15200599-15231161 GCA_030014195.1 Neosilurus mollespiculum
ATTTGTTCGGCACAACACTGCAACCAGACTGCCATTCTGCTTGCTATGATGCTGGACAGGACAGGTTTAAAAAAAAAAAAAAAAGGTTTGAAAAGGTTCAAGTGGAAGAATTCCAGTGGCTTGAATTGAGCCCCGATCTCAAGTCCTACTGATCACTTTTTGAATGAACTGGAATGTTGACCCTCTTGCCTGACATCAGTTATACCTTACAAATGCTCTTTTGGCCTTGATGCTTTTAAGAGCATAAGTCCCCACAGCCTTGTTCCAAAGCCTTGCTAAAAGATTACAGTTTATTATAACAGCAAACAGGGCACCATATCTGGAATGGGATGTTCACCCTATAAATGTGATGGATGGGTGTCCACATACCTTTAGCAATATACTGTATATGAATGATAAGAGGGCAAGGTTTAAAAAAAAAAACTCCGTTAGTGCTTCACTTAAAGGGGCCACTTACCAGGCATATTAAATGAACATAAAATACAGTGTACTCCTGGATTAAAACGGAATTGGCCATGACGTTTTTCCTCAAACTGAAGAGTCGATGCACCAGATGCAATTATGTTAGGAAACATCGCCAGCTTTTTTATTTCTCTAAAAATTGCACCCCCACTTCTCTTTATTAACACTTGATCTAGTACTTTTCCACTTTCTACGAGTCAGTGTTGCACTGCCAAGTTATCAGGCATGGGCAACAACATTACTCCGGTCACATGGTTTTGTTATAGCTCTTGTAAACAGGCACAGAACCAAAAGAAGATGTAAAATCGGTGAATAAGAGATACTTAGCGTGTAAGCTAGGCTGGTTTCACCAGGAAACCTAGCCTTTGTACAAAGCCAAATGGAAAATAAGAACTCATAGGCTGTTCTGTAGTGAATGTGCACCATTAGTATAGTAGCACAAGGGAAACGTCCTAGTTGAGCTAACTGCCATTAAACTAAGAAAACCACAACGTACCAGTTTGGGTTAAATATTTTAATATGAGAGAGAGAGTGAGAGAGAGAGAGAGAGAGAGAGAGAGAGAGAGAGAGACTAAAAAGCTGTATGTACAATGTGTAATGTACAGTGTACTTTCTTGTTTTTCTTATAGCTCTGTGTTTATCCATTCATTCATTCATTTTCTGAACCACTTAATCCTAATTAGGGTCGCAGGGAGGCTGGCACCCATCTCAGCTGACTCTTGGCGAGGGCAGAGTACACCCTGGACAGCTCACCAGGCCATCGTAGGGCAGAAACACACTGACAGCTATACAGCCTCCTCTTGACGAAAATCAGCAATGGTTCTTTTACACGCCTCTCACCATAGACAGTGAGAGACATGGCCAGCAATTGATAACCCAGTTAGCTGCACTGGGGGGGACAGCATTGACAACTCGTTGATAGTGGGGCTTGAACCCCCGACCTTGGGCTCAGTAATCCAGCACCCTACCACCGGGCCACCACTGCCTCTGTTTGTGTTTATATAGTGCCTATATCTTCAGAGAGTCAAACACAAATTTTAACATCACCACCAGATGTAACTCTAAATCATTTTGCACTGCTTAATAACGCAGATAAGATTCACTAAATAAATTCCAATCAAAATTTCCCATATGTCATTAGAGAAGGATAATTAGAGAATTAGAAGCTTGGGCAGTGGTGGCTCAATGGGTAAAGGCTCTTAATTATTGTTTGAAGGGTTGGGGGTTTCATCCTCTGCTTGCCAGGCTGCCACTCTTGGGGTCCTGGGCAAGGCCCTTCATTCTATCAGGTCAACGTTTACACATTGACTCAACAGAGAAGTATTGGGAAAGCTAGAAGGCAGAGGAAATATGCATGCTGGCTTACAAAAAGGTGATGTATGAAATGGCATATGTCAAAAACCTACTGTTATTTTTTTATTATTATTAAGATCTTTGGACCTAGTACTTCTCCTTTATATAATACTCACCAAACCCTTTTATTTGTAGTCACTGAACTTTAAGTAGTGAATATTGCATGATATATTGAGCTATATAAGTGAGGCTCATCTTTGTGCCTTTTTTTTTTTTTTTTTTTTTTGAGATGGCATTTTGTTTTTTTGTTTTTTTATGTCCTCTTACTCGATCCTCCGAATCTAACTGCAGGCTGGTGAGACTACAATGACGTGGCTGACAGTTCTCTTGAACTTGTATGTTAACATAATGAGACATGGCATTAGCCCCACTGACCGAGACAGAAAGGTTAGTTAGTGATGGGTATCCATGATGTCTGTATATAAAATGATTTGGCTCAGGTGAGTATTTTTCTGTCCTCTCACTTAAAATAAATCAGATGAGGGTTCAAAGGCTACAGGAATGTGGTATCCCCAAGCTAATGACCTGGTTCCCCACAACAGCTTTATTTTTAGCCATCACCAAAGGTGAGCTAAGTGGGAGCTGTAGGAATGGCTTCTGTCCATCCATCCAACTTTGGAAGGAAATGACATAGGATCGCCAAATTTGGTGTATGGGTCTCCCTCAGGGTCGAATAGCGTGGGATTGAATATGGGACACCTTGACCTTGTATTTAGGTCTCAAGGTCCATTTTTGTGTATTGCACTTGGTCCTGGAGAGCTAACAGGTAATATTCTGTTCACATTAATACTAAGTTGCTTTACTATTCCCCAATTTTCTTGTTTCAAATTACAATATATGAAGTATTACATATTGTAAAGCTGATGCTGCACTTTGTTTTCATTTTTTTTCTTTTTATATAAATCACCATCCAGCGGCACATCATGCAGGCTCTGAGTTTTAACCTCACTGATGACCGACTGGGGCCTTGCTGTGTGGAGTTCCTGATGTGTTTGCATAAGATTCCTCTGGTTACTCTGATTTCCTCTCACAGTTTAAAGAAATGTAGATTAGGTCAACTGGCGACTGTAAATTACCTTTGTTGTTAATAATTTGTCTCTGTGTTAGCCCTGCCATAGATTGGCAACTTCTTCAGGGTGCACTCTGTCTCACGCCTGAATTCATCTGGGATTAGCTCCAGCTTCCCCTGCTGGGATAAAGAGTATAGATAATGAATAGATAGAATTATCCGTCCCTTGTAGTGAAATCTCAATATAACATTCTGATTTTCTACAGAGAACATGGATTTCAAACCATTTACTATTTGAATATTATTGAAATTCATTGATTTGTTTATTTACTGTCCACACCGCATATACCTATTAGGGTCACCAGGATGCTGGAACCTATCTCAGCCAACTTTGAGCGAAGAGATGGTACACTCTAAAGAGCTTCCCAGTCCACCACAGGGCAATACCCTGGGGAAGGGACTCGAACCCAGGCCCTTCTTCTGACTGTGAGTTGAACATGCTAACCACTATGCCATTGTGCCACCCCACTGAAATCCATTCGAACCAGAACGAGACTCGAATTTTTAAAATAAAGGGAGAGATACATGTCTAACAGGGATGTGACATAATTCGCAACATTCCAACATCAGAGGTAAATAGAACACACAACTTAGGAAATTATTTAAAGGAGGGCATTTGTTTCCATTTTATATGACCTAAACCAAAAATCTAAATAAATATAACTTAGGAAATGACATGTGAGCTGTGTCTGTGCATAAATATATGTTTGATGTGTAAAGAATAAAGGGTATTTTTGATGAGGAACAGTTGAGAAAGTAGGTGACTACTGTGGCTGCCTATCTAGTAGTCTACATTAGATTAACTGAGGCTTAATAATAAAAAAAATCATGGGGTGCACCTTTTTACGCCATTGTGCTCCAGTACATTCAGATGAAGTTGGAATACTCCTATAGCCATCTTTGTGCTTACCAAGCTTGAAGACATTAAGAAATAATTTTGGCAAAATAAAGTCCTATTTATACTCGCATAATTGATATTTTATTATGATTGTCCTCAATTAGGCTTGCTCACCGAGCCTTGTGATATAAAATTATATTTTCTTATTTAACAATGTAATGCAGGTTAGAAGAAATTGTACTGTAGTTTAAAACAAATTACACTTAAATTAAAATTAAACTTCATTTTGTACATGTATAATTATGTTAAAAGTAGGTCAACTGCTAGCTTAAAATGTAATATGGTGTTTTCCAATCTCATGGTACTTGACTTACTACAGCCCTCAGTGGTGCGCAGTTGAAACAGTGCTTAAGTCAAAGGCAGAATCCACATAGACTGCATTTACCTGCATAAACCTAAAGGAGAAACTGCACAGACTGAAAACCAAAACACTGTGCCCTTTTTTTTTTTTTTTTTTGCCTCACACACATGGGAATCCACATGGGAAGTCCTCACACACTCATTTTTCATGGTGATCTTTTTCTGATCAGTGATATTCCATTCCAGAGACGCAGTGCATGAGGTGAGATACACCCTGAATGGACGATCATACCCACAGGTCAATCACAAGGCACCATGTACACACTTATATTCAGAAATTCACTAGAGGTATTTTACCTTAGTCAGATAACTTACTGATGTTTTTTGTGAGGTAATTGAAAAAGAAAAAAACTCGGACCAACACCGGGAGAACCCAAGCTCTGGGTTATAAGACCTGTCATTATGGTCAAAGTTGATATAACACATACATACTAGTTTTGACCCAGTTTTTCCCATCATACTATCAGTATATCTCAAAAAATTACAAAGAAATTTAAAATGAAAGATGTTTGATTTTGGCCTGCACAGTGCATGTTCTTCCCATGCATGTGAGTTTCCTCTGGGTAATCTGGTTTCCTCCCAGAGTTCAAAGACATGCGCATTAGGCTAGGTTCAGAGTCTAAGTGTAAGTGTGTTTGGTTGTATGTGCGTTGGACCTGCGATGGACTGGTGAGCTCTTCTGTGTGTACCTCACTTTCGCCCAGAGTCGGCTGAGATAGGCTTCAGCCTCCCAGTGACCCTGGGATTAATCAGTCGGTTTGGCAAATGGATAGACGGATAGAAGTTTGATATTGGAGACTTTTTCAATCTGCTTTGTTATAATATACAAAGCAGGAGGAAATTACATGGAAATTTGACTCAAGAACACACTTCCCCCTTCAGGGCATCCATACAAAACATATGCTCGAGTTAATTATTGTTTATTCAGAGCAGACACTCATTCCTTAGAAACAAAGTTCTGAATTTCCGACTTGGCCACACTTTATAGTGCCAGTAACTTGCATAGGCTGAAGGTTCTGCTAACGCATTTAAATGTTTCCGTTTTTTTTTTTTTTTTTTTTTTTTTAAGCAAATGCAGCATCTGACATTGGTCTAATGAATTCTTGTCAGTCATAAGACAGCAATGGGCAATATGTTAAAAAATAAAAATAAAAAAAAATAAAAGATATTGGGTTGTTTTGTTTCAAGGTAATCCAAATCCAATATTTTCTTCACCTGCTGCTATAACTTATTTTGTGTCTTCAGGGTGATCATTAGACCTTAAGATATATCAAATTCGTTTGAATCATAGGCTTCAACCACGTAACATCATTTCCTTGCCTTCAGCAAGATCACAGAGCCACTGGGTAATGATGCTAAACAACAGCCTTGAAATGAGCCATGCAACCTGAGCTTTAGCTCGTAAGTTTGTGTCGTGACAGCCGTTTCACCCAAGATGTAATTTCCCAGTGGTTAATAAAGCACAAGGACACTAAATAATAGCTGTGTGAGATGATCCCTTGATTATCGTAATCCTCATTCCTCTTTGCCTAATAAAGCAATTAGGTAATTGTTGAATTTGGGTCTGTGAGAAGTTTCTATGCAGTAAATTACTTTAAGAACACAATAACTAAATAGAAGAATGCCAGGGTCACCTCCATACATTTCACCAGAACATCTGACTATAACCCCTGTCATATGGTTTCTCAGTAATAAGGCTGGTGCTAAAAATAATTACAGTGACATTTGTTGTAGTTCACAAGCACACGGAATGTGTGGTTACTGTACACAGCTTCAAATTATCCTAAAGTTTATTGTATTTTAAGAACAACAAAGCTTTCATTTCTGGTCTTTCATATAAAGGTAAACTTTATAGTGCCTCTGAACAGCGGTGACCATATCAGCTGTATGGAACATCGTGTTCATGCTGTGCTGATATGAGCGAGCGCTCTATTTTACACACGCAGCATTCGTACTAAACAGTTGCATCTAGCTTGACTTCCCATTAAGGCTATTCCACCTGATACTCGGGACCCTGAGGCCGCATGACTGTGTTAAAAGTGTGAACAGGGAAGGAAGGAGTGCTACACCTGGTCAAAGTGATGAATGCAGCCTGTAGGGTTTTAACTCACATACTCAGTGACTGCTATATACTCACGCTCAAGGACCAATACAATGTCGTTGACAGGATATAATCATTCTAATTAACAAAAGCCCCTGTGTGTCAATTGTAAGAGAATATGCAGTGATGTAAGCAAGTTTTAAGATGTGTTTGCATGGGTTCATCTCCTCTAATAGTGCAGTGGCTTGTTGCAAATAGTTCAAATGGTGATGCAAGCATGAAATGTGATACAGAGGCTAAAATTACATCACTATATCATAAATTAATGTTATTTCACCAAAAAATTTTGATTTTTAGAAATGGCTACCTATCTGCCCATCCAAAACTACTGAGTTTTCACTTCAAGGAACTTCAATGAAAAGACCTTAAATATATGTACAGCATCATTTTTCCATTATTGTATTAACACCAAACTGTTTCCTGAGTTGCCTCCCATCAGTTCATGAAAATTGGAGTTTTGAAAAAAATATTTATACTTTGATTAACTTTCATCATTTCTTCTTTCATTTATAAAATGTCTTTGGTCTCCAGAAGCTTATATATGGCTACTAATTCATTTTAAGAATACCACAAATTCAAACCCGGGCCCACATCACTAAATTTAAAGGTGATCCATGGCCGAAAAATCACTAAACATCTATTCTAAAAGTGCAACCATAAAATCTGCAAGGCAAAATGATTTGTTCAGACATTTGTCCTCTTTTCCTTAATTCGCTTGCATTTTCTGACAACGATTAACAGCGACAAGCTAGCATGCAATCATTCTTGAGTCATGAATGACTAGCTGTTTACTTGAAATAGGCTGCTGCCACCTAGTGGAAGGATGATGAATTAGGTGTCACGGTAATGGTCGATGCAAAGAATGTATGATAATCATACTATTATGAGAACTCATTATGGATTTTTTTTTCCTATTACAATATAAAAATAAAAAACCTGTTCCATAACAAAGTATGGGTTAAAAACTGAATCTGAAGGAAAATTGAACAGAATTGGCAGCATTTTGTGAAGTTGAGTATTTTGATAGCATGGTAATAAATTTCTCCGTTCCTCCATAAAATATAAAATAACACATATAAAATTTATATTCCCTCATATAAGACATTGATGAACTCATTAAAGTCATCTAGCAAGGAAAGGTTTATTAGGTATAAATCCAAAATGAAAAAAAAAAAAAGAAAACACAATATATGACTACAATAATACTATATATGATTTTTTTTTTAAATAAATAAATAAATGTGTGCATCCTCTTAAATATTGATGTCCAGGATATTGTAATGTCTTGAAAAAGATTGTTCCGTTTAACACTCAAAGTGAAGAATTCCATTGATTTGATCGATACTAAGGGGATAATCACACTAGAGGTGCGATTGAAAAGCAACTGACGTGAATGGCATACTCAAAATGTTCTCAGATTTGTCTCATGGCATTCGCAGCATCGCATTTCGGTTGCATGGTTCATGAACTCAGGGGCAGTGGTGGCCCGGTGGTAGGGTGCTGGATTACTGATGCGAAGGTTGGGGGTTCAAGTCCCCACTATCACCGAGTTGTCACTGCTGTTCACCCAGTGCAGCTAACTGGGTTATCAAAGGCCAGCCATGCCTCTCACTGTTTGTGGTAAGAAGCATGTAAAAGAACCTTTGCATAAAGAGCAGGCCATTGAGTTGCTGTCAGTGTGGCGATGGCCTGGCGAGTTGTCCAGGGTGTACTCTGCCCTCTCCCAGAGTCAGCTGAGATGGGTAGCAGCCTCCCCGCGACCCTAATTAGGATTAAGCGCTTCAGAAAAGGAATGAATGAATGAATGCTGTGTGATTTCATCAAACATGCTTGAAATGTTTATGGAAGCAAGGAAAAGCGACAAGTTGGAGACTTCCACACGGAAAGTTTGGGACTTGCTGGCATCCACCGTATTCCGTATATTTCATCCTCATCGTATTTTATTCGCATTTTGTTTGCGCATAAGAAGCAAATGGTTTGAGAAAAAAAAGCGAATAAGACGCAAATGATTAAACAACAGATTTATTCATTCATTCATTTATTTATTTATTTTTGCCGAACATCCACAAAGTACTCGCAAATCAGGCGCAAAATTGTCACGCCACCTTCTTGCCACTTTCACGCGATTTAAGCCGCAAAGTATTCGCTATATAATTATAATAACATGTGGTCACCCCTAAAAAGCTCCACTTTAAGCACCTTACTGATTGTGTAGTCCTTGTGTATGCTGTCAGCTATGCACTGCAGTCAACCAAATGATTAAATCTGATAAGTTTAAGTATGATTATTCATCATGTAGGTCATGATTATTTTTTCCCCTGTCTGTTCATCACTGCCTTTTTAGTTCTACATAAATTAGGGCTCTGCTATGAACACCTTTGTGAAAAGGAAAATGTCTCGCCCAGTGTAAAACTTTCCTCTAGGTATAAAGTATTATTTATAGCTCCAGACAAGCAAATTGCCCAGAATGCAATTCGTATAACTATCCAGAAGATTTTATTCCACATCAAACCATGAACCTTTCCATATTCTGCAGTGTTACAACCTGAAACTTAAATGGATATGATTGATGAGTCTCTTCTCTGACTAATGCCCTTTAATTTACCACTTTGCCGGATCACCAAGTCAAGGTTGCGCCAGATATTTCCCATTTTTGACAACATGAATTGCAGAAGTTTAGAACGCTTTTCCAAAACTTTGCCCAGAACTTTTTAAAGAGCCTTTATTATGCTGTCTGTTTAGTTATTTTCACTCACATACACTGAGGTATGCCTGTAACAAATGTAGGTATACACATTGAAGTTGCACAACAAGTTATTTGCACATTTTAATTAATAAAGTGATATTTAATTTCAGCTGGTTGTCCCAAAAGTAATATAAAGGCTTTCTGACATGCATACAGAATTTTTTCATTCATTCATTTTCTGAAGCGCTTAATCCGAATTAGGGTCGCGGGGAGGCTGGCGCCAATCTCAGCTGACTCTGGGTGAGAACAGAGTACACCCTGGACAGCTCGCCAGGCCATCGCAGGGCAGAAACACACTGACTACTTTGCAGCCTACTCTTGACGAAAGTCAGCGTGGTTCTTTTTCATGCCTCTCACCACAGACAGTGAGAGACATGGCTGGTCTTTGATAACCCAGTAAGCTTTACTGGGACAGCAGTGTTAGTGACAAGTGATAGTGGGCCTTGAAACCCCCCACCCCCCGCCACCGCATCCCCCTGACATTGGGATCAGTAATCTAGCACCACCGGGCCCCTACAGCATTTATATAACCAATATTTTGTTGGACAACCTTAACCTTTAGTACAGTGCATAACTGCAATGGTGTTGATGCTCTAGTTGGTCGGGTCAAGGCTCAGCAACACTATGTGGCGATAAAATGACCAGGTTATCCCATCAATGGACTTTTTCTCCCCTTAAAAATTGGGGCTCAAATATCGAGAGGTTCATGGAGCATGAAGAATCAGTTTCACACATGAACTGGTACCACAGAGTCCTGATCATTTTGAAAGTCTTTGGAATGTGCTGGAGAAGACTTTACGGAGTGGTTCAATTTTCCCTTCCTCTCTCTTTTATTTATTTATTTATTTTATTTTTTTCATTTGTCAATAGTTTCCCTTTAACATGGGATCTAATTTGTGTTCATCTTATAAACTAGAAAACATGGTAAAGTTCAAAAGGGTGACGGTGTGGAGTGTGTTAATATTTACAGAAGGCACCGTACAGTCAAATATGGTAATAATAGCATTTTGAAAACAGTGCATTTATTGGAACACCCAGTGAACCTCGAGTGCACTCTGCAGTTTCATTAACATTTCATAATGACTCTGTTTATTGAACATCTCCTGGTTTGTGCTGCATGCCAAAAGCTTATTGCACTATTTATTCCATTTATCCTATTGGCCGAGAACTTGAAAACCAGGTGCCAATCAATCAACCTATTGCCCTCCATCGGGGCCAGTGGATTTACGCATGTGTGTAGCTGCACTTTGCTATTTCTCCTCCTGTGCATCAAACATTCTGGCACGATGTGCAATGAAGGACAAGGCATTAATCAGCCTGGTGTCACGGCTAATTAGCATACATTTCTCGTTTTAAGCCTTAGAAAAATAAGGTACCTGTCAGCCTCTGCAAGGAGAGCAACATGTACGCTAGCTCAGCCATGATCAAGTTAATACCTTCAGAGTCAGTTATCATTAGTCAGATTTAGTTAGAATGAATTAACTGGATGTTCTCCAAAACAACATGATGTTGAAAGAAAGGTGCACGGAAAATTGCGGCCTTTGGAAATTAAAGATAAACATGGCTGTTTCGCTCCATCCTTCACAGAACACGGCATGTGGTGGAATTGGGGTGGGGGGTGGGGGGGTCTCTGTGCCTGGAGCCGCCGGATTCGAAGGAATATTAAACATCTTTTTTCCTGTTCTAAAGTCTCCATACTACAGCACATGTAGGGGTAATTTGTTTCCTGCAGAGTATGTGTAGTGTTTGGGGGCTGGAGACGTCTTGAAGGTACTTTAACTGCAGATTTCGGTTCATCGTTCTGATGGATGCGTCATATCCTCAGGCTATGAAGAAGATGCGCATCAAGCACATACACTGCACAGAACTTCTGTCATTTCCACAATAAAATCCTTTAGCCTGTCTAATATCAACAATGTTCACATAATATTCTTCGTAAATAGAGAACTATTAAAATAGTACTTTAAGGTAAGGTGTGCTGGGCTTTAAACACCCGAGCCTACTGGCTCAATTAGGCCGGTAGCGTGGGACGCTTATAATGCTGAGTGGACTTAGGCACACGTGTATTTAACACCTTCACCAGAGGTCGTAGCATGGTGGGAGTCTAACAGGGATTCAATCCTATGACCTCTTGATCATGAGCCCAGCACCCTAAACACTACACCACCGGCCTCACAATGTAAAGACCATCCAAAAAAGTGTTGTAGCTTTGAACATTTCAGCGAAGCAGGTAAAAGTGAGTCAGGAAAGCGAGTCAGTGCTAAGTATATTGCTAGCCCATCTAGGTTACTAACATTTGCGTGCTGGCTTGGTATTTTATATACATAATAATATACTTTGAACCATTTTGTATTTCTTTCCCCTTGTTGTTTGGTGTATTGCTATGTGAGTGTGAAGGGTTCTGTGTCTGTATTGGCCCTGAGATATTCAGGGTGTACCTCGCCTTCGTCTGGAGTCGGCTACGATGGGCCTTGTCATGACCCTAATAAAGGATAAATTAAATTAAATTAAATGATAACAGTTACAGTTTTAAATAAATAAATAAATAAATAAATAAATAAATAAATAAATACGTAATATTAATTACAACAGTAGAATGTACCGTTATTGTAAGGAATTAATGTCACAAACATCAGTCACAGAGCCACCTGGCAATTCTGCCGTCGATCCTGTTTGAACTTAAAAGTCAAAAGAAGAAAGAATAAGATGCAATGCATTATTGACTCTTGAAGGCATTTAAAGCCAGCGTGAATCATGCCTCCAGCTTAAGAGCTACAGCTGCTTTTGTGACACTACACAAGCCGGCAGACTTTGATCAACTGTTTAGCATCATGCTCGTTTCAACCAACCTCTGGCTTTGGGCTTTAGCTAAAGGCCAAGGTGTCTTGAGCGATAAGAGATTTGTGATCAACCTGATGCCCTTAAAGAGTTCCAGAATTAAATCAAAGGGCCCATGTTGCCTGGAGCTGAGAGCATGCTGTCACTAAAATCTCACACAGCACTGTCGAGGACAAAGTAGTGGTAGCCAAGCATTGCGGACACAAGCAGAAGGGAACCATTTTGCAATGAATGTATTTTGTAACTAAAGACAGAATAGCCACATCACAAATTGTAGGTATGATTAACATGAGAGGTTGTGCTAAACCTGATTACCAGATGAGGGGCACCTGCCCAGGTCAATAATCATCAGTAAACATTAGGCTAGCATTGGCCCCAGCCTCCCCTCAGTCAGCTAGGATGGGCTGTAACCTCCCTGTGACCCTAATAAAGAATAAACTGGCTCTGAAATGAGGTTCCTGTCGTTGAGGAAAATCTTCTACCTTGGGGCCTGCTGGATATGGCACCTTTCATCCTGGGATTTGTTGTTGCGCTCCGTCTGTGTCCTGTAATCTGGATTAAGTGTCATCTTGTATGACTATGTTAATAAATCCCATGGATTTGATTGTTTTAAAGGGACTTTACACAATTGGTTTTGGTCAGTGGTGGAGTGTGGTTGTTACCCCAATGGTGGGGCGTAACATTCATTCATTCATTTTCTGAAACGCTTAATCGTAATTAGGGACACGGCGAGGCTGCAGCCCATCTCAGCCGACTCTGGGCGAGGGCAGAGTACACCCTGGGCAGCTCGCCAGACCATCGCAGGGCAGAAACACGATGACGACAATGCAGCCTACTCTTGACGAAAATCAGCAATGGTTCTTTTACATGCCTCTCACCATAGACAGTGAAAGACATGGCTGGCATTTGATAACCCAGTTAGCTGCACTGGGGGGACAGCAGTGACAACCCAGTGACAGTGGGGCTTGAACCACCAACCAACAGATCAGTAATCCAGCACCCTACTACCGGGCCAGACACTGTCTATCACATGTGATTTTTTTTTCACCTGATCCGTTGATTTTACACCATTCACTTATTTTCATGGTGTAGTTTTTAGCACGTCTGCCTCACAGCAAGAAGGTCCTGGGTTCGAGTCCATGGGTTTCATCTGGGTACTCCGGTTTTCTCCCACAGTCCAAAGGCATACACATTAGTCTAAATGGCTGTTCGCAATTGCCCCTGGGTGTGAGTGTAAATGGTTGCGTGTGTGCATTGGCCCTGCAATGGTCTGGTGAGCTGTTCAGGATGCACGCCGTCTTCACCCAGTTTCGGCTGACGTAGACACCAGCCTCCCTGTAGCCATAGTAGGATTAAGCAGTTCAGCCTAATGAGTGAGTGAGAGAGTAATTTTAAAGGAAATTTATACGACTTTGTCCTTCCTGTGTTGAATTTATTTTTCACCTGATTAATTTATTTTTCCAAAATTGCTTTTTGGCACTTTTAATTTCAATAAGAAATCCAACGAGTCTCTTCACATGATTTATTTATTTTCAAATGCGACTTATTATTATTATAATTTTTTTTCATATGAATCATCTACAGGTATTTTCATACAATACCTTTTTTTGTATTTATAATTTTCCACAGAATTCGCTTATTTTAACACATGCATTATGGAACAGTGGTTAGCACTGTTGCCTCAGAGCAAAAAGGTTGTAGATTGCACTCTTGTGGCTGACTCGGGCTTTATGTGTGGAGTTTACATGCTATTCCTGTGCTTGTGTGGGCTTCATTAGAGTATCCCATGTGGGTTTCCTCCCATAGTCCAGATACATGCACGTTAGGTCAAGTGACTTCTCTGAATTGCCCTTAGGTGTGAATGGTTGTTCATCTTTGTGCTGGCCCTGCAGTGGACTGACGAACTGTTCAGGGTCTACACTGCCTCTCACTTGAAGTCGGGCTCGGATTGATTCCGGCTTCCCCACGCATCCTTGACGCATAAGCAGTAAATATATTGACTGGATGGATGTTAATATTTCGCATGTTGATCATGTGATTTTATTTGTGTTCATGCATAATCCCCTTTTTCCTCATATTTCCATTCTTGATACGGACTTTTTATTATCTGCTGCGGACAAAGATGACAAACAGCGAGAGCTGCTAAACAGGCACGATGTGATAAGGATCAGTGGACCGTCTCATCCAAATTTGTAATCTGCATGTCAATAAAACATCAGTTGTACTATTGTATCAGTGAATGAGATGTCACGTTAAGAAAAACTTTTCTGCGACCGAATTGCCTGTGATTAAAGAACTGCCATTGAGCATCCATCAGTTCCTTGTTCGCAGACACTCCATCGTCAGCTCTGCCTCACTTAAACCAGTATGATGTCATTAAGAGTGAAGTAATTGTCTTGAGACAAATTTACTGTTCGCCATGACTTCCCACTCAACAACAGCCATCTTAAAAGGAACATACTGGTTATGATAAGGATCACGCCATGATTACAGGCTATAGAACCCACAAGTCATGTCTGTAATCTGTCAGTATTTTTCACATCACTCTGCTATTTCTAAATCCATACATTCATTCATTCTGCTTATTCCTAATCAGGGTCGCGGGGAGGCTGGTGCCCATCTCAGCTGACTCTAGGCAAGGGCGGGGTACACCCTGAACAGCTCGCCAGGCCATCGCAGGGCCGACACACATACAACCAGTCATAGACAGCCATTACAGTGTTTGTAATAAAGAAGCCGGAAAGTGAATACTACAATAATTTGAGATTGAAATGGAACAGTGTGAGCAAAAGTGAAAATAAAAATAATATCTGAGACCTTGTAGCATTTTTAGTTCCAGCAGCTGCCTTTGGCCTGTAACACTTTATGATAAATCTTCCAGCAGAGATGGCAACATTTTGCATGAAGCTATTACAGAGGGTTTTACAGAATTAAGACAGGTTATGCTTTTAAAGCTGAACTAAACACACTAAATTAGACTTTTAGATTCAAGGTGCAAATATATTTATTGTTTGGACTGCTAAGCATTGCCAGAAGACCATATATTATGTGTCAGAATGTGGGGACAAAAAGTCATCTGGTCAAAGAGAAAGCATTTCTCAGAATAGCATATAGGATGACTCAAGGATATCTGACTTGGACTTAATAACCAAAATCTTTCAGGGTAGCACTATAAGATGGTGAATTATTTCATCTGAAATAAAACTGCAGCAATTTATCAACGTAGAGACATCTGAAAAGCCATGAAAGGGTTTTTTATTTAATTTGCGCACATAATGTACTAAATAGTGCATAAGGTAGATTACCTTGGTTATCAGGAAAAAAAAATAATAATAATAATAATTCAAGAAGAGCATGAAAAAAAAAAATCTTAATAGAACACGTTAGTGGGTGGAAGTATGACTAACTTTATTAAGTATATAATATAATACTGCATGTAATATCCTGTACATGGGGAAAAATGTATATAAAATACAATACAAGTATTCATTATATTAAACAAACCATTGCACTCCGGTGATTTTAAATTTATGATTGATTCTTGGCTATAAAAGCAGCATAGAAATGATTCACCCTCCTTCAAAATAGTCACATTTTGTCTCTTTGCAGCCTGAAATAAAGACGAACACTTAAAAGAAAAAGAGAAAAAAAAAAAGTACAGCATTATCTACTCAGTGCAATTTATAATAGCCAAGTATTACTGGGCAGTCGTGGCCTAATGGTTAGTGAAGCAGGTTTGGGACCTACAGGTCATTGGTTCGATTACCAACCATTAGGGAAAAATGGGTGGCGGTGGGGGGAGTGAGCTGCACCTTCCCTTCCTCCACCTTCATGGCTGCCCAACTGCTCTCCGGGCACCGCAGTGTATGGCAGCCTACTGCTCCGATTGTGTGTGTGTGTGTGTGTGTGTGTGTGTGTGTGTGCTCACGGTTTAAGTGAGTGTGGATGGGTTAAATGCAGGGCCAAAATTCCCCTTGCGGGATTAATACATGATTTCAACTGAAAGTTATAATAGCAACAGTTTAGAAAATAAATAACAGCCACAATCACTAAGATCAACACCTGTCCTCCACTCATGTCAGTGCTTTGTGAAACCCTCTTTTGCTCTGTTGGGATACTTCTTTGGATTACCCTGTGAAGTATTTGCCCACTCGTCTATACAGTACTGTTCAAGCTCAGTCAGACTGGATGCTGACTGTTGGTGGAATGCAATCTTCAAGTCATTTCACAGATTTTCAGTAGCGTTTAGGTCCGGGCTCTGACTAGGCCATGATTTCAAGATGTTGTCATTTTGGACAGTGAACCTTCTTCCTATTGACAACTGTCCAGTGGAGTTTAACAACTTTTACCCCAAAATTTAAAGGTATTTTGCACCATTTAATCTTGACAAGCGCCTCGATAGAGCTTTTTGTCCACGACTTTATTCCTGGGATCTGTTGACAATTCCTTGCCACCCGTAATTGATTGTTTGTTTTCTGTTACACTTCCAAGAACGGGAATGATCTAGAAATAGCTGTTTTTATGCTAAACTAGCTGAAATGTTTACAGTTGATCACAGGTGGAAGACAAGTAGCTTGGAATGCAACGGAGGAGGTTTTCAGATATACCTGATTGAGTTTGCAAGTATTTTTATTTGAAGTAATCCTTTAACAATCTTGGTGATTCTACACACAGCAAAGGAGTAAATATACACACATATGTATACATGTAGTGTATGATGACAGATTTTTTTTTTCCCCAGGCTTTGAGTATTTCTAGAGGAATATTTCATTCCTTTTAAATGCCCTATTAAATGCAGTTAACTGATGTTCACTTATCGCAGTAAGAATACCACTGTTCCAGACTGTTACCACTTCAGGGTAGTAGCAGCAGTGTGCCGTCTTTTTGGCATGCCGTATCACACCTTCCCAGTCTGGATTAACTTTGTATAATTGCTATGTCTGGAGCTTGTTATTGTGCCTCTTGCCAACTATTGTAGTGTTGTTGCACATTTAATGGTTTATACAGTGAAGAGGATTTAATATTATGGTAGGTCCACAAATGAAAAACAGTTACATTTTCAGCAGTACACCACCACCCCCACCCCCACCCCCACCCCCACCCGCGCCCTTTTCTCTCTCTCTCTTTCATTTTCAAAGAATGCCGCATAAAAAAAATAAAAATAAAAGTAAAGAAAGCAGAATTCCCTTGTCAAGATGCTCCCATGCTGGGAAAGCATCGTGACTGTTCCAATCCGCAGACACCTCACACTCATTTAAAAAATGTAAATAAATCTCTGGGGGCACGGCGGCATAGTGGTTAGCATGTCCGCCTAACAGCAAGAAATTCCTGGGTTCGAGTCCCAGGCTCAGATGGTTCTGTGTGGAGTTTGCATGTTTTCCCTGTGCTTGCATGGGATTCCTCTGTCTACTCTGGTTTCCTTCCACAGTCCAAAGACATGCACATTACTAAGATATGCACATACATAACTAGCTCTTCCAGATTGTCCCTAGGTGTGGATGTGAATGTGAATGGGTGAATGGTTATGTGTGTGTTGCCTTGCATTGCCCTGGCGAGCTGTGTCGGCCGAGATAGGCTCAGGATTACGCGGTTCAGGAAATTTATCTCCATTCAGAAAATCACCAGTTAAATGATTACACGTTTTTGTGTAAATAAAAAAAAAAAAAAAAAGATGGGTTCCAATTGAACACTTGTCACATCCGTGTTCATGTGCCCACACAGGCAACCCAACAAATGCAGAAAACGGCGGGGAAAAATATATACCGCGCCCGCGTGCTGCTGCCGTCGGCGCTGAATGCACTTGCACTTGGCAGCTTCTTCTCTTACTCTGCGTATTCATATTTTTATAAATTAGACACGCAAACATTTTCACAGCTCCGCTATTAGGCAGTGTCTAAATAATTATATTGAATAAATAATTAAAAAAATTACCCAATGATTGTGTTCCTTTGTAAACACACTTTCTGTGGTTTTGGGTTGTTGTTTTTTTTTGTATCAACTCAGACAATGAAGCTAACAAGCTGTTACCTTTACTTTGCCATTTCTGCCTTTGTAATACAGTAGTGTTGTATACTATCCCATAGTGTACAGCAGCAGTTTCTCCCTACTTTACACAGTGCACTTGTATGAAAGGACAATCCACCTACTTCCATTTTATTATCCCCCATGGACGTAAAGAAAACCTGCAACTCCGCATAGACAGTATTCCAAGCACAAGAATGAACCCCAGACCCTTATGTCTGGAGCTTCCCGCTGTGCTCTTCCTAAATATACCGTGCAATAAAAAAATGCTTTGTAGTAGTACTAAAATCTTATAATTATTCTTTATCATTTATTATGGATATGAAGTCTATCACTGCTTTTGAGGCAGGAAAACATGCTGGATAAGTTACTGTTTCAGATCACCAAATTTATATTGAAATTAAAAACACACCGATATTCATATTACATGTTTAATGGAGCAGTCACAAATCATCTGTTTAAATTTTGCGATTTATATTTCCGATAGTTTAATTGAATTCCCTGTTTATCCTGATTTATGTGGGAGCCACAGGAGCTCTTCAGGACGAGCGCCAGAATAAATAGGTGAGTGAGACTCATCCAACCGCATTATTCATGCATCTGCTGTGCTTATCCATGCTGTTTGTACCTTCCACAAAATAGCACAACAAGACAACAGGCTTTCTTCCCCCCCCCCTTCCTTCCCAGTTTAATCACTGGAGACAATATTTATCAGTGACTGGCTTTAGCCTATTTATCAGTGTCACTTGATAAGTAAGCCAAGACACAAGACATATTGCATGTTGGACTCTTAACCAGGGTGTTAAGAAAATAAGGCATACAGTGTTGGGAAGCAGACCGAAAAATGTATTATCAGTATTTAGTGTAGACGCGTGTCTCACACACACACACACACACACACACACACACACAAAGAAGTTTAATAAATATGTAATCACCTGAAAGAAACAATGATTAATTCGGGTTGTTTGATGATTAAAGCCCTTGCGATACATAAAGAAATGACATTTTAGGGTGTAATATGAGTCAGACAGAGTAGAACGATGAAATGTCTGACCTAGATAAACCAGGGCACAGGAAGTCTGAATTAAAAGAGTCATCGTAAAGCAACGGCGAGACTTGGAGCAGCCTTAAAAGAACACATTTCATAGACACGTTCACGTCTATTTTGAGTCTCCATGTCTCCCTCTTTGTCAACCTTCCTCTCCAGTGTTAATGTGACCTAATATGCAAAAAGAGAAACATACAGAGACAATAATATGAGCAAATATAAATGCACCGGATCGGCACTTCAGACAAATTATGACATGATAAAATCCTAAACCATTGTAGGATTGCGGCTTTATTTGTTCCTGAAGGCCATCCATTCATCCATCCATCCATCTGTTTTCTTCCACTTATCCAATGTCAGGTCGCAGAGGCAGCAGGTCTAGGAGGAAAACCCAGGGGATCCCTCTCCTCAGTGACACTCTCAAGCTCCTCCTGGGGGATCCTGTGACATTCCCAGTTCACCAGATATATATAATATAAAAATATATATCCCTCCAGCAAGTTCTGGGTCTACCCCAGGGCCTCCTCCAAGTTGGACATGCCACAACACCTTTAAAGGAAAGCAATCCGGAGGCATTCTAATCAGATGCCCAAACCACCTCAAGTGACTCCTTTTGACGCGGAGGAGCAGCAGCTCTCCCAATTTCTCCCCAGATGTCTGAGATCCTCACGCCATTTCAAAGGCTGAGCCCAGACACCATCAGAAGGAAAGGCATTCTGGCTGCTTGTATTTGCAATCTCGTTCCTTCAGACAGTACTTCCTGGAGGCCATTTCGTTTCTAAGAGTTCTCAGTTCCTCAAGAATATTCATTTTAACTCACAAACTCATAAGTTAGGCTAAAAAAAAAAAAAAAAAACACACACACACACACACACACACACAAGTAAATACTCTAATTCATAAAACGATAAAAAAAGGAAGTCAAAGAAAGTTTATACTGTAACTGCATTTACTGAGACATGCTGACAGTCTAAGAGGAAGCTAGAGATGAGGAGGGGGGAAGAAAGCGAGGAAAAAATAAAATAAAATAAATAACAAACGGTAATAAAAGTTCTGTTGGTACGGGTTCCAAATGAGAGCATGAAATGAACTTGAACAGATCACATAAACACTTCCCTTTTTTATTTATGTATTTATTTATTTATTCATTTATTCATTCATTCATTCATTCATTCATTCATTTATTTATTTATTTGTTTGTTTGTTTGTTTGTTTATTTATTTATTTTCTTCAAATTTGAATCTAGTTAGATTTTTTTTCCCCCCATCAAAGCATAAGCGTACAATTCAGTATCAACTAAACTAAATATATACTGCCCAGTGTCCATTCCTTCTCTGGGAGAATGCAGATTACACCCTCAATAGCTCACCAGTTCATTGCAGGGCCAACACACATATACCCATTCACACTCCCACTCACACCTAGGGGCAATCAAGAAACGTCAATCAAGAAGTGTCGCAGTGGTTGGCACGTCCTCCTCATGGCAAGAAGGTCAGGGTTCGATTCCCAGGCTCGGTGCGTTTCTGTGTGTAGTTTGCATCTTCTCTCCTAGCCTTGCGTAGGGTTTTCTCTGGGTACTCCGGTTTCCTCCCACAGTCCGAAAACATGCACAGTAGGCTGATTGGCGGTTCCAAATTGCCCCTAGGTGAGTGTGAGTGTGAGTGGTTGTATGTGTGTTGGCCCTGCAATGGCCTGGCGAGCTGTCCAGGATATATCCCGCCCTCGACCAGATTCGGCTGAGATAGGCGCCAGCCTCCCCGCAACCCTAATTAGGATTAAGCGGCTCAGAAAATGAATGATGATGAAATTTCTTTATTGCATCTATTCTCTCTAATACAAATGATTTATTTTATTTCCCTCTACAGCTTCAACTTATTTCCTGTGGTTTTGAGTTACTCAGTCCGTGTTAGCGATTTGAAAGCGTGCACTTTGAAATATGCACGGGAATGGCGAAGAAATATGATTAAAAGATAGAAGCCGTTGCAGAAGAAAATGTCAAATTGCATCAACCAAGAGGCTCCTCTGGGAATCTGGCTGTATTTACTGAGTGTCTAATACATCCATAGAGCACCATGAAGTGTGCTCCAGTTTCGGAGTTCCACTGAATTGTCATTATGTAAGATTTCTGCTACTAAGGTGCTTATTTACAGGATGATTATATTACCCAGGAGTGGACACAGAATACATTTGTTAGCTAGCCCATGCTGTCAAAAGCCATAAACCTCTTTATTTATTTATTTCTTTAAAAGAATCTGGGTCACTTTGGTTTAAATTACTCATTTGTTTATATTTTTACATATTAGCATTATTAGAAAACTAGAAGCATTATGTAAATTATTTATATTACTCACGGTGGGGCAGTGGTTAGTATGTCCACCTGGGCCTGGGTTCGATTCCCACGTTTGGGCATCTCTGTGTGGAGTTTGCATGTTCTCCCTGTGCTTGCGTGGGTTTCCTCAGGGTACTCCGGTTTCCTCCCACGGTCCAAAAACATGCACAGTCGGCTAACTGTCAGTTCCAAATCACCCCTAGATGAGAGTGTGAATGTTTGTGTGCGTGTTGGCACTGCGATGGCCTGGCGAGCTGTCCAAGGTGTACCCCGCCCTCGCCTAGAGTCGGCTGAGATGGGCTCCAGCCTCCCCACGTCCCTAATTAGCATTAAGCGGTTCAAAAAATGAATGAATGAATGAATTTATATTACTAATTGCTCATCATGTTGTGTTGCGAAATCGTCTTTGGCGAAATGTTACACCGAGATCCATTTTGTTGCAATTTCACCATGTAACAGGGGTGTCCTTAGGTGATGATGACATAGACGGCGGCACGGTGGTGTAGTGGTCACTATGTCTGACTCACAACAAGCAGATCCTGGGTTCGAGTCCCGGACTTGGGTGTTTCAGTGTGAAGTCTGCATCTTCTCCTTGTGGCTACACACAGTTGACTCCTACAGTCAAAAAAAACATGAGGCTAATCGGCTGTCTAATAATTGAAAAGTCTAATAATTGAAAATTGTAATACTATAATAATTCTGTCTAATAATTGAAAATTGTAATACTATAATACTAATAATTGTTGCAATTTGACCATGTAACAGGGGTGTAATTCTCCCTCCGCAGGTGGGATGTTCTAAGGTGATTATGACATAGATGGCGGCACGGTGGTGTAGTGGTCACCATGTCTGACTCACAACAAGCAGATCCTGGGTTCGAGTCCTGGACTCGGATGTTTTAGTGTGAAGTCTGCATCTTCTCCTTGTGGCTTGCATGGGTTTCCTCTGCAGTGTCCTCCTACATGCACAGGAGGCTAATCGGCTGTCCAAATCCCCCCTATGTGTGAGTGTAAGTGTGAATCGTTGTGTGTGTTGCCCTGCAATGCTCTGGCAAGCTATTCAGGGTGTCCTTCCTTCTCAGTGTTGGCTGAGATAGACTACAGCCTCCAAAGACCCCTAGAGTAGGAATAAATAGTTTGGCAAATAAGTGAGTGAAAATGATGTCACAGACTGCGTAGGTCTTGTGACACAAGGATGGAGAGGGACACCAATATGGGGACAGAGGGACAGGGAGTCTGGCCTGCGCTACAGCATTGCTAAGTCATCTGCCACAATAACTGGAGTAGGAGGGATTAGTCAGAGTTGGTCAAAAAAAAAAAAAAAAAGAGACACGAACGCACACCTCGGCACGTGTGATATAAACATATTAATGTTTCAGTAAGGGAAAAAAGTGCAGTGAACTCTTAGACTTAGACTGTACGCACAGTGGTGAAGGAACTAGAACTAACTGAAGGTTCTTTTTTAATAGAGGAATAATAAATAGCAAAAGCAAATCTATTATGCATTCAGCTTATCCATCAGGAGGATCACAGGGGATACTGGAGCCAATCCGGATGACTTCAGGGGAGACACAAGGTCAAAAGTTGACTGCAGGGCTAATGCAGGCAAACAACCGTTCACACCCACCAGCAAGTGAAACAAGCTAGTTGTCCAAATGTCCATGCCAGAGTAGCTGGAGGAAATGCACACAAGTACTGGGAGAATAAGCAGACTTCACTCACAAAGAACCTAGTTGGCCATGAAATCCGAACCCCAGATTGGCTTTGCTAGGTGGCAGTGTTAACCACTGAACCCTGTCCCTAATAAACAAATAAATAAATACTCTAGTCTTTGGTTCAAGCTTCCCCAGTGGCCCTGATCTTCTACCGCTTTGACTATTATTAGGATTGAGGAGAGACTGGAGCCCATCCCATGTGAAGGCAGGGTACACCCTGAACAGCTCTTCTACCACTTTGTCCTAAATTAGGGTTGGGGGCAGGCTGAAGCCCATCCCATCTGACTACAGGTAAATGTAGGGCACATCCAGAACAGCTCGCCAGACCATTGTAGCGCTACACACCCATTCACACTAACACGCACACCAAGGGGAAACCAAGAATATCCAATTAGCCTAATGTGCATGACTCTGGGGTATAGAAGGTAACCAGAGCACTCAGAGGAAACCCATGCAGGCACGGGCCTTGCACCCAAGACCTTCTTGCTGTAACACGGAGATGCTAGCCACTACACCACCATGATGTTACCCTGATGGATAAGTGGTATAGATATGGATGAATGGACAAATAGTTTATTCATTAATTTATTGGGTTGTTTGTTAATTTGTTTTTTTATTTATTTATTTTTATTCTTGTATTTGTTGATTACTCACCAAACAGGCCAATAATTTAGGATGACACGATTAAGTAAAGTCAATTAGTGAACCAGATGGCTGATTCGTTGGTAGGGACCGAGGGAATTTGTCATTAATTGTTGTGATGCTTAGTCAGTAATTACTGCAGCCTGTGGAGGCCGAAAGAAGACCAGACAGGAAGCAACACTGCAGAGAAGTTTTTAAGTTGTTGTGTTTGAATCTGTGCTTTTATATCACTTTGCTAAATCAAGTTAATTAGCAATCAGTATTTTTTCTTTACTGTTTGTGTGTTAGATAAAGTTAATTAGCATACATTCTCTGTTAGGGTTTACGAATTCTGTGAATGTTCACGTGGGTGTATTTGTTCTCAAACGTAAGGTGGTGAAAGCGACCCCCAGTACACAAAGCAATCTTATGAACGCTTTCACTTGGAAATTCGGTTGGTGTTGTTCAAGCAGCTAATAATTGTGTATAGAAATACATTCCATGTGTCTACAGATGGGTTTATTAAAGTCCATATGCTACGGCTTAATCTAGTTATTGAATCACTGTGATATGATTTCCATCCTTCCTTATAGTCCTTTTTGTCAGAGATGAGATGATATTCGCTTGAGCTTTTTTTATTTATATATATATATATATATATATATATATATATTTAAAAAATATTTATTTATTTATTTATTTATTTTAATTCTGCTTCATGCAGACCTGTTTGTGACGAAGCCCCGAGTTTACAATAACAGCAAAAACGCTGGCATATCGAAATTTGAAATTTATTAGAAGACGTCAGCCCCATTATAGATACTTCATCTTGTCAGAAATGAGAGGACCGACTGTCACAGGAAGGGCAGATGGAAGTTTGGGCTTTGACATGTATTCATCAATAGCAGAATAAAGTTGTATTCAAGAGGCTTTCTTTATTATTATTATTGATATTATTATTGTTATTATTGTTGTTATTATTGTTATTATTATTATTATTATTATTATTATTATTATTATTATTATTATTGCTGTTGTTGTTGTTGTTATTATTATTATTATTATTAAATCACTTTATTAACTTGAAATGGGAAATGACATAAATAAGTTCAAAGAAAATAAAGAATAGACACAAATAAATCTAAAATTATATCTTTTATTAAAGATATTTAAAGGTACATTTCAGCTATCATAAGAAGGTTTAGGCAAAAATGCTGTTTTTAATTTTAGGATGATGATTTTTGTTTTAGGTTGAAATAATCTTTTAATTGGCAAATCAGTTGTTTTAAACCCATTACCAATGTTAATATACACTTCCTGGGGGGTTGTGCACTGTAATATTTTGTTTGGCCATTTTAAGTCTTTTACTTTTATTACATCACAAAATCACCATGCCGTTGTTTCAACAAACCAAAACAAGTTAAGATAAGCAACATCCCAATTTTTATTTCAATCCATAGTTGGGTTCTTTTTTCACTTTATTTCACCGACTTCTTGAATTAATGATTGGACAATCAAACCACTCCATAAAGTCTTCTCCAGCAAATTCCAAAGACTTTCAGTAGGGTTAAGGTCGGGATGCTGTGGTGCCAGTTCATGTGTGAAAACGATTCCTCATGCTCCCTGAACCACTCTTTTGTGCAATCAGGGAAGAAAAACGTCCAAAATTAGGACAAACTTTTGTCATTCTGTACATCCAGGTCATCAGATTATTATATAGCTTGAGACATAATGTTAATGAGCCTTGTCCTGACCAACTGCCATAGCGACAATGCCATAGAGATTATGTGCTGTAATCAAGGCTAAAGGTTGTCCAGCAAAATATTACAGTGTGAATTTATATTTTTTATTTTTTTTCATTTTTAATTTTTTTTTTTATTTGGCCGTGCAGTTAGCATTAATCATTGAACTCTTTAATTAGACAGATTCCCTGTAAATCTTGCAAGTTTGTTCAAATAAATAATTTTCAATTATAAGTTGATCATTTATTCAGTGGCTCCTCTGTTCATATAACATATTAAAAATATAAATAAATAAATAAATAAATAAATAGAATAAAAAATAGAATCACACCCAACCTTAATACCCAAATAGAAACTTAATCAACTACAGTCCTATCAGATTAACCATCACCATAATCAAATCGTATTTATACTTTCAAATATTCCAGAAGAACAAACCTCAGCTGCATCATTGATTTTTTTTTCCTCAAATTATTTCTCTGCAGAGTGGCCTGAGAAAAGTTGTTTGAACAAATCCATAACCGTCAGACCTGCAGGACTGTTCTTTGATGCACTCATATATTAGGGAGGGTTGCCTTGCTATCCTGCTGTAAGTAGGTCATATTAAGCCTGTGGTCTCTCCCACACACAAAGAAAGAAGAGAGAGAGAGAGAGAGAGAGAGAGAGAGAGAGAGAGAGACTTAGCTCATGCAAGTTTCCTATCTCTGTTCTGTGAAAGAATATTTCAAGACTGTTGGAAATAAACAAATTACCTTAAAGTTTAAAACAATGGACTGCAGGTATGACTTTTTATTTTGTCCTGTTATCTGAGTTACACAGTGAAGTGTAGAATGCATTAACAACCCAAAACACAACAGAAATGCCAAATACAGAACATCCACTCGTTTGCTGTTAGGCTTTTACACCCGAGGCTACTGGCTCATCAGGGCGGAGCTTATCCCGGGTTCCCTTACCATGATCGCAACTAAGAGCTCAACTCCTCCTGGGTGGGATGCTAGTCCAAACACAGGTTACCTTCCCAGTATTTTTACTGGTATCCATTTATAGTGCTGGGTGGACAGAGGAACACTTGTGGTTAAGACCTTGCCCAGGGGTCTTACAGGGCTTTGGACCCACATGAGCCCGGCACCTTAACCACCACATCACCGGCCCCACTCATTCATTTGCAGATCCGCCTAATTCTTTCAGGGTCATGGGGAGGCTGAAGCTTATCACAGCCAACTCTGGGGTAAAACGGGGTACACGCTAAACAGCTCGCCAATCCATGCAGGCCAAACACACAACTATTCATATTTAGGGGTAATTCGGAACTGCCAGTTTCCCTAATGTGCATGTCTTTAAACCGTGGGAGAAAACCAGAGCATGCAGAGTAAATCCATGCGAGTACTGGAAGAACGTGCACACCATACAGAAACGCCCTCGCTGAGCCCAGGACTCAAACTCATGACCTTGGTGTGAGGCGGACGTGCCATCTTCAATGCCAACATGCTGCCCAACACACAGAAGAGTAAATTCAATAACACATCAGCATGAAGTTTATTGAGTAGGTTCTTACTGAAGGTGCATGTTGCTGATCGGATACCACATTTGGCTATCACATAAAAAAGAAATGCACTTTTTCATTCTGGTATCTTATTAATCTAGGTAAATGAGATTTAATATGAAGTCACGTATGTTACTATACCGGAAAGTAATTTCTTCTTGCTTAAGGCAGGATCTCAGTGTGTTAGAGTGCGCAAAGTTGACAGCATATCTAAAATAATATCATATAAATGGATCTGATGAAAATAAGCACAAATAATAGCGTTGGATTTCATTAGGCTTAGATTCTCACGAACTGTAAACATCCTCCAGGTCTCCGCTTTCTGGCGTCTACGTCTTCCTGTTGATCAATTTCTATTTCTGCTGTTGTGTTTCTAATTTCACTGTGAGGTATCTGAATTTGCTGTTCTTTTTTCTTGTTGTTATTGCTGTTGTTTTCTGTTCTCTTTAAGAAATCGCTGTTGTGTGACTCCATCTTGGGCAGGATGGGGTGTAGTGGTTAGCATGTGCACCTCAAAGCAAGAACTTTCTGGGTTTGATGCGTGGTGAGGTCGTTTTTGTGTGCGGTTTGCATGTTTCGCCTGTGCTTGTGTTGGTTTTCTTAGGGTATTCCAGTCTCCTCCCACAGTCCAAAAACAACCACATTAGGCAAATTGGCTGTTCCAAATTGCCCCGAAGTGTGAGTTTGAATGGCATTGTGTGTATGTTGGTCCTGCGATAGTCTGGAGAGCTGTTCAGGGTGTACGCCACCTTCGCAGTGTCGGCTAAGATGAGCTCAACCTTCCTAAGATCCTAACAGGATGAATCAATTCAGCAAATGATTGAGCGAGCTTCAAAGCTTTGTGACCTTGCTCTGACCTTCACGTTTGACCTTGACATTCCAAAATCAAAACAAAATTTATGGGACTCAGGTAGGAAAGTGCCCCCAAGTATGGAATATTACAATTCCTTTTCACAACACTTAAAAGATGCTTATGGACTGGAGAGACCAAGTGATGAAGGATTTTGGGTATTATTTTGTCCCGTTTTTCCTGCAAGCAGGTTTTAGGGTGCAAAAGTTCAGGGTTGTTGTTGCCACATTTTCTTTCAAAATTCATCACACACTTTTTATTGAGGATAGGTCAGAACTGCAGGAGGGCCAGACCAGCACCTCCACCCTTTCCTTCCGCAGCCATGCCTTTGTATTGTGGGTTTGCATCATCTTGCTGAAATATGCATAGGCCCTGGAAAGATGTTGCTCTGAAATCTTAATTCACTTCTGTGGTGGCAGCATTAATACAGAAAAGCACAAGTTAACTTTGCCAAGGGCGCTGGATTTGTTGCTGGTAACAGTCTGGATGGTCATTTTTGTTTTTGGTCAAGAAAACACAACATCAATTTCTTCCAAATGGGGACCCAGAATACTGATTCAACTGACCACAATACATGTTTCCACTGTGTAGTGGTCCATCCCACTCGGACTCGGAGCCCGGTGAAGCTGACACAGCTCCAGGACACAGTTAACACAATGCTTCAGTTTTGTAAATTCACATTTTAATTTGTGTTTGTCTAGCTCCATTTCTGGCACAGTGTAGTGCTCGATATTTGCCAGAGGTTTGCCAAAACAATCTGGGTTATATTGGCTATACTTCTTATTAGAATTCATAGGTTCTTGCCGATGGGTGTTCTGCTAAGGGTTGTGCCCTTGCCCTTAATGCGCCACAATTCCTTCAGTTTCCTTGAATCGTTGGTCATGGATTCAAGCTTTAGACTTATTGAGGGTGTTTTTTGTGTGGACTTTGCATGATCTTCCACATGGTTAGGTGGGTTTCCTCCAACAGTCCAAAGGCATGCATATCAACCAGTTGGTTGGCTGTTTCAAATTTCCCTTAGTTGTGAGTATGAATAGTTTTGTGTTGTTGGACTGGCAAGCTGTCCGGGATGTACACCGCCTTCCGCCAGAGTCGGCTGGATTGGGTTCCTCACAAGTAAATGTATAAGTATAGCAAGAAATGAAGAGGTCTACAGTAGTATAAAGGTATTGAAAAGGTTAACAATGAAATATTGTACAGTTTCTTCTGGCATTTTAACCTATTTATCTGCTTCTGTGTTTTCTGTACCCAGGTAAAATCTCAGTGCTTAGGAACTTCTGGTCATGTTTTGTTTTGGTCTGCTGCTTACAACAGTTTCTCTTTGGATGGGGCAAGCCTAGGTTTTGTTTTATTCAGTGCAAATGATATCCCCTGAGCAAATTAGATGAAAATTACATCTGTGTCAAGGGGAATACCATCTGTGCCAGTGTTGTTTATCCTGAGAAATGATTGTGATGTGTACTGTATCTCCACTGGCTTCAGACATCAGCACAGTGTTTTAATGAAAACAGAATAATTACATTAAAGAATGAAGGAAGTTTCTGTCTGGAGTTTATTGGAATGACAAAGCAAAAGCAAAAAAAAAAAAAAAAGAAAAAAAGTAGTCACAGTACAAATGAGGCCGAAACAAATTGTTTTGAAAGTCACTCTTGTCATTTACTAACATTTGTGTCCAAACAAAAGAGTAATTGCACCGGGTATGTTAAGTATCTTCCTCAATTTACACTTGTTTATTTATTTATTTATTATATGTATGTATGTGTGTATATATACTGTGTGTATATATATTTATATATATATATATATATATATATATATATATATACACACACATCCACTCACTCATTTGCAAAGCCACTTAATCTTGCTAGGGTCACAGGGGGGCCGGAGCCAATCTCAGTCAACACTGGGCAAAGGCAGGGTACTCCCTGCACAGCTCAGTAGCTCATTCAATGTCCACACCAAGAGGCAATTTGGAACAGCCAGTTAGCCTAATGCAAACGTCTTATATCATGGGAGGAAACCCATGCAAGAATGGGGAGAACACGCAAACACCCTTGCCAGGTCTGGAACCCAAGACCTTCTTGCTGTGAGGCAGACGTGCCTACCACTACCCTACCACGCCGCACATACTGCTGCTATGTTAATGGTTGACTGAATATTGGCATGATATGTGCAGGTGTATAATGGGCAGTGAGTGTGTGTCTTACTTATAATAAGACACAACTCATACAGAAAACGAAGAACTCTATAGGGCTCCCAGAAGGCTCCTTAAACTCCACCTTTGCCTTTCGCTACATTTCATTTTACGCCCCTAACTAAATGGCCTACAAAGAATATTAAGCATGCATCCATTACTTACATTTTGCTAATGTTCTTTTTAAAACTCACTCTACATTTTCCTATTATGGATAGCTTAATACATAAAATGTTTAATAGTGTTAGCGTGCTTTATTGCTTTTGTTGTTTCTTTTTTCAGTGTGGCTATTAATCAGTTGTGGTTATTTAGTAATATAAGGCGTGAGTAAGTAAGTAAGAGTGTGCAGCTGAGGAACAGAGAAACGGTAAGATTTTAAATGTTATGAAAAATGTATGAGAGCAGGTCTTACCCACATGTCAAAGGCCTCATTCAATTTATCAGAATCAGAATCAGAATCAGAATCAGAATACTTTATTGATAACAGAGGAAGTTGTCTGCACACAGTTGCTCCATACCAAGTAAAGAAAAAGATAAAGATAAAAGTCTTATTAAAGAAAAATTACAAATGTCTATATATGTGTGGAAATCTACACACACACACACACACACACACACACACACACACACATATATATATATATATATATATATATATATATATATA
>JAQMYF010000016.1:15245336-15264110 GCA_030014195.1 Neosilurus mollespiculum
ACATTTAGGTGGTATCAGTCTCTCACTGAACGTGCTCCTGTGACTGATCAGCAGGTTGTGAAGCAGGTGGGAGGTATCGTTCAATATCGTCTTTATTTTGGCCAACATTCGCCTTTCCAACACTACCGTCAGAGAGTCCAGCTCCATCCCCACAACGTTACTGACCTTGCGGATCAGTTTGTTCATGTATCTGCTGCACTCTCAGGTTTTTTTTTTTTCTATCATAGTTTTCAGATGAAAAGTGAAAGGAATTTATGAATCTCAAATTGGGAAAATGGGTGGCATGAATGGGTATCATGTTTGCCTCAATGCCAGTAGGTCCTGTGTTCGAGTTCTGGGCTTAGTGAGGAGGTTTCTGCATGGAGTCCATATTTCCCATAGGCAGCCTCAATGCAGCCCTAGTAGAATAAAGCAGTTTGGCAAAATTTCAGCAAATTGGGATTTTGTCCACCAGCTTAAACCATGGCAACATGACATATTAAGATGGCAGAAGCTTGGGTGGTGAAATAACTAAGTTGGAACGGTTTGCAGTTTTAAATCTGGAACAGAGGCCATGTATTTTGTCATCATTCATATTTTATTTGCATTTTGTTCATGTTAATAATGTGCGAATAAAAAGCGCATGGTTTGAGATTAAACAGCAAACATAATTTGACTGGTTTACAGCAGGAGATTCTCTTTTTTTCCCTCCAAACATCTGCAAACCAATCGCAAATCACTCGCAAATCACTCGCAAATTGTTGTGCGACTTTCTCGCAACTCTTCAAACAGTATACGTGTTTAAGCTGCAGAATATCCGCTTGCATGTAAAATCGCAAAACATCTTGATGTGAATTTCAAAATTCTCCAAAGCAATTGCAAAAAAAATCAATTTGCATCAGTCGCTTTTCTATTGCACCTCTAGTGTGATCACCCCCTTAACAATTTGATATACCCACAGAGCTTTATACTTCTAGAGGCTTGTAGTTGATTCAAAAAACTATCACACAAATAAGTGTTACTAAAAAAAAAAAATAAAAAAAAAAAGAGTTACCTTGTTGCCTTTAAATTTGGAGCTAATTTAAAGTAATTTTGCACAATGTGCAATTTTAATACAGGTATAATTTGTATTACAAAACTATATAAGTCTCAATGAACCAAAAATGTTAAGGCAACTAGGTTACTCCCTTTTTTTATTTAATTATTTTATTTTATTTTTTTAATTATTTTGGAGTTAAAGCAACAAATTATTTTCACAGTGCTCCAAGGACAGTCTTTGGGGATGGTGCCTGCTGAAATCCTTTAAAAACAATGCCAGCAAGAATGCTCGCTGTTATAGAGGACGAAGGAAGCCATGCTAAATCCTGTGTTTTCTGTTCAAATTTGCATTTAAATCACTTTACAGACCCTGTTCTTAATTTTTAACACCACCCACAAGAAAGCTTAGAGTTTGCCTGTTCTTAGTGCCTGTGTGGGTTTCCTCCTAGTGCTCAGGTTTCCTTCCACAGACCTTCCAAAGACATGCACTTTAGGTCAGATTAGGTTTTCTCTAAAGGTGTGAATGGTAGCCCTGCAGTACACTTGCGACCTAGTCAGGCTGTACTCCACCTCTCAGTTGAGGACTGGGATTGGTTGATTGGTTGATTACCTGATGGATAAGCGGTACAGATTATGGACCGCTTAATCCTACTACAGTAGAGTCGCAGAGTGGCTGGAGTTTATGTCAACTGACAGTGGGTGAAGGCGGGGTGTACACTGAACCAGACCATTGCATGGCCAACACACACACAACCAATCATACTCACACTTACACTTAGGGGCAGTTTGGAACCACCAATTATCCTAACATGCACATCTTTGGACTGTGGGAGGAAACTGGAGTACTCAGAAGAAGCCCATACAAGCATGTTGACAACCCAGGACCTTCTTGCTGTGAGGTGGACATGCTAATCACTACGCCACTGTGCCGCCATACGACAGCACATGTACTTTTAATTATACACATTGTTTTTTTTTTTTCTTCCTAAGCATATTGCCTATAAACATCCTGCTGACTTTGTCATGTTGATGCTTCATACTAAATTTGACATGTAATACCCCGTGGTCATTTCACCCGTACATGGAATGTTGATTAAATTGACCAGTTAGGCTGTTGCATTAAGCACAGTTGACACATTGCCATGTTTAAATCAAATGCCGCTGTTTGACTACGAGAAAGCAAAGCAAAGTCCTATTAAGTCTGGAGGCCCTAGCGGCGATGACATACTCTACACTGATGTGAGTTGAGGGGACGGCAACATCTCGCCTCAGAAACAAGGGAGTTGATGAAAGAGCGGACGGAAATGAAAACACGCCACAAATTGCTGTGAGCGTCAGTTTTTAGCCGCACTCATTTGTGCCCTTACACACTTCAGTTCCTACTTTTCCCAGCACTTGTTAATTATGCCAAGCCTAATGTGTACTGCTGCATGCCTCATTTGCAATGCAGTGCAGCATACTGCTTCATCCAGGCAGAAACGGAAGCGCTCTTTTGAGATACCACCACACATCCACAGAGATGGTAAACTGGCTCGGAATGAATGCTTTTAGCAAATCTAATGGTGGCAGATAGGTGGGAAAAGTGAAGTATCCTCTCCAAAGCCAATAAAATAATAAAATCCCTTTGATAGAGAACTTGGATTGTGGAGGAGATGAGGACAAAGTCCTTGTCAAGAACAGAATTCTGGGCCATTTCAGCTGACCCATTTCTCTAGGGAGAAGAGACCTTCGGCTGTCAAGTGTCACTGCTGCAGCATGATATATTGGTCATTCTGGGCTATCGAGCTTCAGAAGGAGATTTTCATCTCAATGCTTGAAAAGAGAGCCATGTAAGAAATCTGATGAGAGCAAGGGAGTAAATGTGGCCATGCAACAGCAGAGGACTACATAAATCTACATAAATGGCTGATTTAATAGTCATACTATTCATTTTTCATGAAATATCATTTGGATACTAATGAATCATTGTTATGTCAAGTGAACCCTCGAGATTAATTACAGCATGTCAAAGACACTGTTGGAAACCGATTGTATGTTAGTTGACTGAATTAAAACACACTCATGCATCATGCTTAAAGCAAAAGAAAAAAATAAAGCTTTTCAGCCTAGCTATGCAAGATGAATGTGGTGACTCACAGCTTGTGATCAGCTATGTATTTGTTTATTTATTTATTTATTTATTGGTATATCTTAAGGTCATTTGTGTAGCAGTCGGTCAATGCGGCGATTCAGAAAAACAACAATCCCATCATTTATCTCCACCCCCCCACTTTCTTGTTCTCTTTGTGTAGAGAAATGAAACGCCACGGAGTCCTTCTCTTCTAAAAGAATGTGGCGCGCTAAGCTTTTCAACCAAGAGCTTAGATTAAGTGGATTAATTATGAGGTGCCACTTGAGATTTGTGCAACAGGTGTGCTGGCATGTCGAATCATAAAATGATAAAATGAAAATTCCGCCCTGAATGATTTGCATATTAATATTTATAATCAATCATTTATTTCACGGGTACATTCCGAGTTAACTTTTTTAAAAATGATTTATACACCTTTCATCAACAAGTTGGTGGATTTTTAAGGTAGCTGATTGGTTCTCTGTATTTCACTGTATTGTGGATGCCCACAATGCCATTTAAATACCTCACAGGACACCACCAATGGGAATTTGCCATTGCCTGCAATTCCTTTAATCTATCCAGCGCTCTCGCTCCTTCATGTTTACAAAACTCTCATGTTAATATGCTAATACCGCGGTTGATGCCACAGTGGTTTTCCCCTTGGCCTGACCTTGACTCTATTGAAAGTCTTTGGGATGTGATGGAGATGACTTTTCGGAGTGGTTTAATTTTCCTGTCATCTGTTCAAGATGTCGGTGAAAAATGAACCCAGCACTGGATTGAAGTAAATGTCGTGATGTTGATTAACTTGGTCGAGATGAAATTTTTTCGGGGCAGTGTAATTACTGAGATAGTTAGCTTTCTCTTGCTATCACTTTCTTTATTTCTAAAAAACAAAACCTGATTGGAATAATGTACAGTAGTGTGCACTGAAGATAAAAAATCATTAAAAATACATTCCAAAAAGTACATGGAGGTAAAAGTGTGGCTAATATACAAAAACACTGAAAATACAATTTTTTTCTGAAAAATTGAAAGGTGTTGCAAATTATGTATTTATTTATTTGTTTGTTTGTTTGTTTGTTTGTTTATTCATTCATTCATTCATTCATTTGACTTTTGCATAGCATGAATGAACTTCAAACCATATTGAATGGTTTAGAGAGTGAAGAAATAAAAAAATAAAATGTATGTGAACATTATATACTAATAATCAAAATATTATATATTAATATTATCATAAATATTGACTTTTTTTCTCAAAAAAGAGACTGTTATTTCTGTTATTACTATATATGGTTGTTTGTTTACTTATTCTTATCAATATGATCCAATATTACATGAAATAAATACTTGAATAGTACTTGCTTTCTGATTTATCTTTATTTTGTTTAGTTGTATAAGTGTACTGTATTTTTTACATTTTTTCACCCGTTACATATGGTTTGAAGTTCATTCATGATATGCAGAAGTCAAAAAAATAAAATTTGCGACACCATTCAATTTTTCTGAAAAGTTGGCATTTTCAGTGTTTTTGTTTATTAGCCAAACCTTTACCTTAGTATACTTGTCGGAATGATTATTATTTTATTATTATTATTATTATTATTATTTTTTTTTTTTTTTTTTTTTTTGGTTCTCATTGAAAACAATAGCACTGTTCAATACATTTTTACCAAAAAATTATAGAGAAGTAATTTTTTACTTATTTTTATTGGGAGCCCTTTAAGATAAAAGTAGTGGTGTATAATCTTTACTGCACTCTACTGTATGCGTTTGTGGATGTTTGAGATATTCATTCATTTTTTGAACCACTTAATCCTAATGATCGCCACGGTGAGGCTGACGCCCATCTCAGCAGACTCTGGGCGAGGGCGGGGTACACCCTGGACATCTCGTCAGGATAATATTTACGATATGTTTATTTATATTTTTTTAATTAATTATTTATTTATTTAGAAGTTGTTCACTGTGTTTGAAATGAAGTGTCCTCTAATGGCAATAATATTAATAATAACAGTAATGCATGGACACACGTACAGTATCCTCTTGAGAGATCATATGCTCTCTTAACTACATTGGGTATATGTCCTTGTAAGATCCTTATATGAGGGCCACTGGGTTTTGCGAAATTTCATGTTTAAAGACACTGATCCAGTTTAATAGTTATCATTTGGTAAGGAAGAGAATCAATGCTAAGAAATGACAAGACACAACATCAGGGTTTGGGTTTTAGCAGGTTAAATTCAATACAAACAAATCGAATCTTTTGCGGGTGGTCATTTCCTGCACTGATTAATGAACCAATGTTTATTTGACTTTAATCAATAACAAAAAAAATGAGACTTCGTGTCCCAAAAGTGTTAAATAAGCCTAGATTGTGTCATAAGATTAATTTAGTAGGCAGATTTAAATAGTTGTGAACCTCTGAGTGGTCAAGTCTCTCTGCGTGGCACTTGTTAGCATTTTCTTGAAATATTTATGCTCAAACCAATACAAATATTACAAATAAACCCCCAAAAAGCACTTGAAAAGTTCCATTATGTGCCACTTTCTCAGGGCTAAACTGTATTCAGTATTTCAGAAAATAAGCGTGGGTACTCAACACAGGCAGGTTTATGATAAATCATTATTCATAAAGTGTCAGCCAGGAAATCACTGCCCAAAAAAAAAGAAAAGATTAAAAAAAAGAGAGACAGCAACTTTTCTCACCCGCTTGCTGTTGTCCAAAAGGATTGGGAGGTTGGCTGCCTTCCAAGCCTCAGTGGAAAGAAACTATTGATGGGGAGAGAACTCCCACAGTTCCCTGCTTCCTGTGCACACAATGCCCACTGAGACACTCGCCCCCATCTTCAGGAGCATTTGAAAAGATTAAAGGAAACGTTCCTATTCCTCGCTTTTTTTTTTTATTATTATTTAAAAAAAAAGTTGCATAAAGCTGCATGGCATTTTTGTGGCCCTTTGACCATCCATCAATCCGACTCAGGTTTAATTCTTAAAGAGACCAGTGACAGAATGTCAGGTCTGGAATTTGGTCCAGCCATGTAGGAAATAAGAAGCAGGGATATCAGCAACAGACTGTGTAGAGCTTTGTAAACTGTACCATCTGTTAAAGCACATTGGTGTTGATGTCAAAGTGCCAAATGTGGGCAGGTGAAGATCTCCTACAGAACCTTCCTCCACGGCCTCCCTTCTAATGCCACATGTTATGTGAAAAAAAATGAAATAAAAATTCCCTAGCATGTAAAAATAAACACATCCCAGAGAGATTGTTAATTTTTTCTACATATTTCACTGATGGCGGTACGATGACATAGTAATAAGCATGTCTGCCTCACAGCAAGTAGGTCTTGCATTCGAGTCCCAGGCGAGTCCCAGGTGGACCACATACAGACAAACACACACAATTTCCTGCAGAACGAAAATTGGCACGTACCTTCCGCATTGGTCACACAAAAGGTAATGAACCTTTTACTGTTGTGAATGCAGTACCTGCAGATAATGGAGATATATTTGAGCAAATCCATAAGAAAAATTAGGGTTTTTTTTGTCATCATCATCATCATCATCATCATCATCATCATCTTCTTCTGCTTAATCTGGGGTCGGGTTGCGGGGGCATCAGACTAAGCAGTGAGGTCCAGTCGTCCCTCCCCCAGCCACTTCCTCCAGCTTTTCTGGGGAGACACCAAGGCGTTCCCAGACCAGCCGCGAGACATAATCCCTCCAGCGTGTTCTGGGTCAACCCCGGGGTCTCTTCCCGATTGGACATGCCAAAAACACCACACCAAGGAGGCGTTCAGGAGGCATTCTAATCAGATCCCCGAGCCACCTCAACTGGCTCCTCTCAATGCGGAGGAGCAGTGGTTCTACCTTAAGCTCCTCCCGGGTGGCTGAGCTTCTCACCCTATCTGTGAAGGTGAGCTGCGAAGGAAGCTCATTTCAGCCGCCTGTTTCCATGATCTTGTTCTTTCGGTCACTACCAAAAGCTCGTGACCATAGGTGAGGGTAGGAACATAGATCGACTGGTAAATTGAGAGCTTTGCCTTTCCGCTCAGCTCCCTCTTCACCATGACGGACCGGTACAAGCTCCGCTTTACAGCAGATGCTGGACCAATCCGCCTGTCGATCTCCCACTCCATCCTTCCCTCACTTGTAAACAAGACCCAGTAATACTTAAACTCCTCCACTTGGGGCAGGACCTCATTCCAGACCCGGAGGGGGCATTCCACCCTTTTCCAGCTGAGAATCATGTCCTCAGACTTGGATGTGCTGATTCTCATCCCAGCCACTTTGCACTCAGCTGCGAATCGCTCCAATGAGAGCTGCTGTTGAGTCACCACCTGATCATGGTGGAGGAGTTTGCGTGTCATAATGATCCTGGGAGCTATGTTGTCTGGGGCATTATGCCCTGGTAGGGTCAGCCAAGGCAAACAGGTCCTAGGTGAAGGTCCAGACTAAGCGCAGTTCAGAAGACCCCTATGGATAGAACAACAAGCATTCAGTTTCCCTTGCCCAGACGCGGGATTCCGAGGTCCTTCCCTGGAGCCAGGTCTGGGGGAGGGGCTTCAAGGTGAGTGCCAGGTGGTCGGACTTCTGCCCATGGAGCTCAGCTGGGCCCAGGGCGAAAAGGAGACATGGATCTGCTCTCCAATGGACCTATAATGGAGGGCTATAGGGGTCGGGTGCTTTGTGAGTTGGGTGGCAGCCGAAGGTTCTGTTGGACCAATCCTATATATATATATATATATATATATATATATATATATATATATATAGCAGTCACACTCTTCAGCATGTGGCAAAATTTACACTATCCATAGCAAGTTTTTCGAAACAGGATCTGTTCTTGATAAACCATGCAGTGGATGGCCTGCTACTACCACCACTGATAAAAACACCAAACTCCTGGAACAGGAGTCATGCAAAGTCAGAGGAGGTCCATCTGGAGGGCTGCACTGGAACTTGACACGTCTGGATCTTTCATCTCGAATTATCCTTATGGTTGGATAAACCGACACAACTGTCGAGCTCGAAGAATCCGTACTGCTGACCTTATTTCACTGCCATATCAATGTTGCTGAGCCTCGACCTGTCCAACTGGAGCAACAATGCTATGGAGATTACATGCTGTGATTAAGGCTAAATGCTCTCCATGAAAATATTCGAGTATGCAACCTATTTTTGGCCGGGCAGTATATATTCATCTGCAGCAAAAATAAGTGCCTAGAATAGTGTCAAAAGCCAGTATTGCCCCTTTTTCTTGGAGGCATATTGCATAATTCTTATCTGAAATTTATAACCACGCTTTCTTGAGTTGCATGATTTTTGGCTCATGCTCACATCGCACATTACAATGGGAAAAAGTGATGTCAGGAATTTTGACCATGGGATTGGTATTGGCTCCAGGTGGGCTGGTTTGAATATTTCATGAAAACTGCTGCTCTGATTTCCTTTTTCACGTTACAGGAAGCTCTTCCTGTGTGTCTGCATGACATTATGCATTGTGCAGCTGCCACATGACCGATTGGATAATTGCTTGAATGTGCGGGTGCACGGGTGTTCCTAATAAAGTGGAAAGTGAGTGCAATCGTCTCGCAACCAAAAATATAATGAAATTCTGTAAAAGTCTCGGCGCTCACAATATTTTGGTATAAAATCACTTAAAAGATGACTCATTATTGGTAAATTTAAATTATGCATTTTTAGGTGAATGTTTAATGTAAATATAAAATGTGAATATTTATTATAAAGAGAAAAATGTTAAATATTAAGAATTATGCACATTTACAGATAATGAGTCATTTTCTTGTTATTTTACATGGAAAAACATGTATATATTTATACGAATTAAATTTTAAATGATGATTATGATCCTCCCCGCTGTCTTCGCCGCTCCTCCAATGGTTCCAGTCACTGGATTGCTAAACCTGGGTTCACTTTTCACTGCCTATCCTCTTGCACAGAACTGTACCACCTGTTCTTGTTTAAATACTTGTTTAATCACTCTCCTGGTTTTAATGGTTGTTTTGTTTTGTTTCACTCTTTATTTAGGCCAGCCTGATCCGGAGAACCCTGGCGGCCCACTATCATGCTATATTCTACGGCTCCACAGATATATTCTACAAGTCTGACTGTCTTAGCTTAGTTTAGTTTATATGTTTGTTTGTTTGTTTTCTTTTTATAGTGTCAACCTGAGTTACGGTTTGTGAGTATGTATTTATTTTTTTTCCCAGTGTGTTGTTTTCCTATTTATTAATAAACGTTTTTTTTTTGTTTGTTTGTTTTGTTTGTTTTTTTTGGTCACTGACTCCTGCGTCTGCATCATCTCCTACACCTGATGTGACAGTGATGAAAAAATGATACCCCTACTTAACTTAAAGTTGCCACATGTGAGGTTTTTTTGACATTTCAGTTCATTAGCACATGAAAAGACTACAAACTTTCAATCTAAACATGGCAAAGACACATTTGAAGTCAACCTCTAAAGTGGTGCTTGAACGTATGTGAATCTTTTAGAATTTTCAAAATTTCTACATAAAGAGCATTTAAAACATCAATTTTAAACACAAGTAGATAAAGAGAACCCAGTTAAACAAATGAGACAGAAATAACCTATTGTTTACACATTGTCACTTATTTATTGAGGTAATGATCCAATACTCCATAACTATGAGAGGCTAAAGTTTCCTCTTGTTCAGTAATTCTTGGTAACTGTTGTGACTTTAAGGGATTTTAATTCAATCCTCAAATTTAATTCAGTGTTCAAGGGTTTCCTCACATTAAGTACTCGCACAGCATTTCTATAGGATTAAGGTCAGGTCAGGACTTTGACTTTCCATTCCAAAACTATGTTATAGTTCTGCTTTATATTTTTACAGTGTGTGCATTGCTCTCCATTATAGTACTGATATAATACAGATCCATGGTGTATAATCCCTGGTGAAGCCATGTAATGTGCAAGCGAGATGGTGCCAGGCTGAGGCTGAGCTGTTTTGTCCCCGTCCTTATGTTCCACTCCAGGCCTATCGCTCACTTCCAGTCCTCCAACAGACAGGGCTGGATAAAGACAGGAGCTACGATCAGTTGTCCATGGAAAATGGAGCCAGCTTTGGAGCTCACGTCTCCTGCCATGACAGCAGAAGGTCCACTGGCATCACAGATCAGTCAGACAGTCTGGTGAAAAGAGAGAATCAAGTGGAGGGAGGAGTGCTGTTGGAAGATTGGAGAAGCAGAAGAACAGAGCTGTCAATTTGCAACAAAAGCCCAATTTAAGCTTTTAACGGGTTGCAAAAAAAGTGTCCATGTCACAAGAAGACTTTAAAACTTTAAAAGGTTGGAAATTGTTATTTAAAAAAAGCTATTATCATGTGACATTCACAAACCCTCAAATTAAAAGTTTAATTTATATCCATTTTTTCAACAATGACAGGAATTAAGACATGATAAGATCACCATATAAATGTACAACCCAAAAATATTACTGTGGCATAAAAAAGTAGAAATACAGTAATGTTATTTTTGATACTGTTATTTAAAAAAAAAAACATTTTGCTGTTTTGAAAGAGTAAGGGATACTTTCGAGAAAGTCAGAGATAATACTAATAACAAAACTAATAATAGTAATAATAATAATAATAATAATAATAATAATAATAATAATAATAGGGAGGCAGGGTGGCACAGTGGTTAGCATGTCTGCCTCACAGCAAGAAGGGCCCAGGTTCGATTTCCAGGCTCGGCCGTTTCTGAGTGAAGTTTGCGTGGGTTTCCTCTGGGTACTCCAGTTTCCTCCCACAGCCCAAAAACATGCACAGTAGTCTAATTGGCTGTTTATTGGTGCTAGGTGTGAGTGTGAGTGTGTATGGTTGCATGTGTGTTGGCCATGTGATGGCCTGGCAAGCTGTTCAGGGTGTACCCCACCCTCACACAGAGTTGGGTGAGATGGGCACCAGCCTCGCCACGACCCTAATTCGGATTAAGAGGCATAGAAAATTAATGAATGATAACAATAATAATAATAATAATAATAATAATCAAGGATTGAGCGGTTCAGAAAATGAATGAATGAAATTTCATCCTAGCATTTAAGTCAAAATAATTTATTAATGTGATGACTGTTACCATGGTGACTTTCAGACCGAGTAAAGCAAGCTGTTATTGCTAAATTAATCTATTCACAAATGATTAACATCCAGTATTTTGTGCTAAACAGAATCAGCTTTTTTCAAGTCTTACCCTTCAAACAGCCAGAAAAGTATGAATTATTCTACCCCGAGTTATTACCTCAACCTTTTTCTGTAGCTTTCGGATTCACTACATTTCCCAGCAGCCTTGATCCATCCCAGTCATATGACAGGTCACATGCTAAACACACCTGTCTTCACTCACACCTAATCACATGCCACCCCATACAAGGACTCTGTTTATGCGTAGATCAGGTATTGTTTGGTGGTGCTCTGCTAGTCATTGCCGAGACTTTGGTCTTGTTTGCCTTTCACATGTACGATCTTGGTTGTTAGACTGACCTTGATATTTGTACTGCCTGTGACAATGAAAATGAATGACAGAAATCATCTACTAAACAGATATTCAATGACAATCTGTTTTATCTACTGTAGTATTGAATCTAATTCATTTAATTTAATAATGAAATGTCTTCACTATTGCACCTGAAAATGAAGCAGATTAAATTTGGATAGATGTTACCATTATTTTACTAAATATTAAGCCATTAATTAAAGAGGCAAAGTATGATATGAAGAAAAAGGGTTATAATATGAAAGGTTAACCCCCTCCAAGATCTAAACAGTTCTCTATATCACGCAAAAGTTTAATCGTATGATTTTTTTATTATACATTCAAAATGATTTCAAGCCTCGAGAAAAGCGGGTATGCTAATCCACGCTAACACCGTTTCTAATTCATTCTAGACAAATTCCATGAAAATATGGAATTAAAATATTTAATGGTAAAAAATGTATAATTTTTTTTTTAAGGATTAAACTCTAAGCTATTTACTCTCTAGCTTTCTCTGAGAGGAGGAGAAGGGGAGGAACATGGATATCAAATTAAATAACTAGGCTACACCTTACTGACAGTGCTGTTGGCTGGTGAAACTTTGTGCTACTATCATGGTTGTTGTTACTCACTCACAGATATGGTTTACAACAGAATAAATAGTGAGAAAATAAAGTGGAGTTTTGATACCTCAGGGGCGTGGGCCTTCGCTCATCCAGCTTATATGATATCTATGAGAAAGATCATTGGCCCATGCCAATCATGCTGTGACTTTTCAACTTATCCAATGGCAATGGTGGATAGAAAGTTAGCTGGTCTCCTTCCACCAAACAGAAATGAGAAAATATTATAAATTAAATTAGCTAGCAAGTGATATTGATATTGGGCGGCATGGTGGCGTAGTGGTTAGCACGTTCGCCTCTCAGCAAGAATGTCCTGGTTTTGAGTCCCGGGCTCTGTGAGGTTTCTGTGTGGAGTTTGCATGATCTCGCCATGCTTGCCTGGGTTTCCTCTGGGTACTTAGCTTTGGACTGGGTACATGCACAATAGGATAATTGGCTGTTCCAACTTGCCCCTAGGTGTGAGTGTGAGTGTGAATGGTTGTGTGTGTTGGCCCTGCGATGGTCAGGTGAGATGTTCGGGCTGTACCCCGCCTTTGGCCAGAATTGGCTGACATTGGGTCGATTTTCCCCGCGACCCTAGTAGGATAAATAGGTTTGGAAAATGAGGAATTTTAATTCCGCAAAGTTCACAAAAATGATAGTTAAGAAGGAAAATAAAAGCCAAACAAAAGAAATCCTCACTTCCCTTCGCCATGTATAGACAAAAGCCCTGAGGTGTGAAACCTGCACTTTGAAACAAGCTATTTCTCAGGATCCCAAATTGAGAACTTTTCAGCAGCGATATGCTTGAATTAAAACGTATGCGCAAATGACTGGTTTGAAGCAGTACAGACGTTCAGATGTGTGTTCACTGCAATATTTCAAAGCCAGCAGCAGAGTGTTAATGTGATTTAACACAGTGTGGCACACAGACCATGACGGCTTCTCTGTCACAGCTTTGTCGTCAGCATTTAGCTGTTTTTTTCTTTTGTTTTTTTGTTTTCACCTTTTGATATAAGAAACCTTCTTTTGCTTTTTTTAATAAGAAATCCAGCACAAATAAATGTTTATCCATTCTTTTTTTTCCCCATCATCCCTAAATCGCCAACCCTTTGCGATTGATTCCAGGATAAACCTCTTAAATAGATCTCCGTGCTGATTGAATGAGTAAATAAATGATTTGTTTCATTCAACCATTTAGTTTATATTTGCATTCTCGCAAGAGAAAAGAACAGTGACACTCATAAAGAGCCTCAGTCAAACATATACCATATGATCACTAGCAGGCTGATATATGCACTTTTTTATTAATACCTTTCCATGTGATCAAACATAAATCATCATTTTTTCTACTCCATTGAATCCTTACATCAGTAGTCTACAGTCTCTGCACAGGCCGAGCAAGTCGGGAAGCTTACAGCTGTAGTACTCCATGTGTAGGATCCCTGATGAACCTTTTCTCCTTCCTCTCGCAGTGTTCCATGTGGATGTCAAAGATGAAGTGTAGTGGCTCAGTGATACAGTGGTCTGATCTCACTATCCTCGGGAGAGAGTTGAGATTTCCTTTGTACCTTGGAAGTTTTTTGTTGCCATGCCCAACATTGTCTCTCAATCAGAGATATCTTAGAATTCCCAGAAACCACTACTCACCGCTGGAAGGTATATTCATGCATCACATCCGACCCCTGCAACTGACAACTTGACTCGTTCTCAACTTTCAGAAGTTTTCCCACCTCACCCCACTCTACGCTACATGTCTTTTGAGCCTGTAGCACAGCTTAACCCCCCCCCCCCCACCCTTCCCCATATTTTTGGATTTTAACCTAGTAACATGTATACAAGTTTTATTTTGGAATGCCCCATGTAATGGGCAGACCATTTAGCAATGCTCGGACTTTGTGTCCCTCGTCTCATCTGTTCATTTTTCCCTTAGCCACAATGATCATTCCATCGGTGTGTCACATGACCCACACTATATGTGGTGTCACAGAGGGGGCTTTACCATCCTGGGACATCCCACCCACAAACAACAGCACCATAAGCAATCTCAAGAACCATACACATGAAGTAGAAGCTGGAGCTGATTTCTTTCTAGCACAGACTATAGATTTTCACAAGTCAGTGGGATTAAATTTGCATTTCATTATTTTCTAAACCGCTCAATCCTAATGTGGGTTGCAGGGAGGCTGGCGCCCATCTCAGCCGACTCTGGGCGAGGGCAGAGTACACCCTGCACAGCTCGCCAGGCCATCACAGGGCAGAAACACGCTGATGGCAACCCAGTGGCCTACTCTTTACGAAGGTCAGCAATGGTTCTTTTACATGCCTCCCACCACAGACAGTGAGAGACATGGCTGGCATTTGATATCCCAGTTAACTGCACTGGGGGGACAGCAGTGACTAATTGGTGATAGTGGGGCTTGAACCATCGACCTTTGAATCAGTAAGCCAGCACCCTATGACCAGGCCATCACTGCTCATTATTGTTTTTCTCTCTTTAAATCTGATCTTTATTTGGTTTGATTTATTAATAGATTTTTTTTTTTTGTTTACATTTATTTTTTCATTATGTCATGAGCAGGGGTGGAACAATAGCGTAATGGTTAGCACTTCTGCATCACAGCAGGAAGGTCCTGGGCTCTGCAAGTTTGCATATTCACACCTTGTTTACATGGGTTTCCTCTGGGTACTCTGTTTTACTCCCCAGTCCCTATTTAGCTGCTCATTTCCCCTCGGTGTGGGTGTAAATCGTTGTGTGTTGCCCTGCGAAGGACTGGCGAGATGTTCAGGGTGTACCCCACCTTTTGCCTAGAGTCGGTTGTTTCACATGTGCAGTGTGTAATTTCTGCGGGAAATCGTTGTAGGTACTTTGTACTGGTAATTGTATGCTGCAGCTGAATAAGATGTGTTCGGTGCTCGTGCAAGGATTTCTAATGTTCTTTTGTGTGTATCAGCTGTATGGAAACCCCACTATAGTAGTTGTAAGTAGGCTTATAGGCATAAAATATCAGTCATATCTGAGCTGGAAGGTGACCGTTACTGTCTTCAGGCTTCCACTTCTTATAGCTGTTAGCCATCATCTATAGACCAATATCCTCCCAGTGTAGAAGATAGATAGAGTTCTAGACAACCAGCCCTTGCTTCCTGCCTCAAAGTGATGGATGATGACACCCAGAGCAAAAATTAGTGAAAATATCTCTACGCTACAGTAAGATGACATCTCACTCACAGGCAGTGAAGCGAGGAGCAAGGAGATTTCATTGGCTATATGAGTCCTGAGTAGATATTTCATGTGCATCCTGTCACGTGTGGTATTTAAATGTACCGGTGTTTAACATACAGGCTGCTGAAATATCACTGGAAACCTTTTTTTTCATTGTTGTGAGAAAGCTAAGAGGGAAGAAAAAAATGACAGCACAGGCTATGCACTACATAAAACATTGAGTACACTGTATAGAAGACATTTCTTAAATGTCATGAGTTCTGGCTTATAAAGAATTTTTACAATAAAACTATAGTGGGTTTGAGGAATGACAAGTCACCTTTTCATGGGAAATTCTTTATGAGAAAAGCTGGAGTGTCGCTTTCTTTTCAACACGGCTCTCCGCCCATTGGGCCATCCTGCCTGCTTGATCAGCACAAGCCTTTTATTCTGAGTTGCTGTGAATTTGCACCTTAAAGTCCTGCATTCGCTCTTTTCCTGATCTTTTGTATGAGAACGTAATGATGTGCTCCGCTGAGAGACCAGCACATTCATTTGAAGGGGATTTTGGTGGAATCACAATATGTAAGCCTCAGCACTTCATTGCCTTCTTTTCTTTTTTTTTTTTTTCACATCTTGTGCTTGAAGGTTTATGTGTGCTCAATGAAAACAGAGGAATGTTCAGTGGAAGAAATGATGAGATGAATCGTGTTGGGCAGACAGAAGCTGATTATACAGTCAGGAGTGACTTCATTATTCTGGGTTTAAGTCGATTTCATTTCATCTGCAATTTCCACACTCTTTTTTTTTTTGGGATAATACAGAAATCTATCTAAAGTTTATTTGTAAGCGATATTCCTTTGATATTTCGGTTTAGAGAACTGAAAGGGAAAGAGAGAGCTGCTCAGGGTTATGTCCTTTTTTATACCATGTCCATGAACTACAATGAGGACTACACAGGGTAACAGAGCACTTTGATGCATAAATGCTTTTTCATCATTGACCGTGGAACCTCAGAGGCTAATAATAGGACCTTTTTTTTTTTTTTTTAACCTAAAGGGCATCGTTAGATCATTAAACTGGTAGGGAGGGTACATCAAGCATTGCAGTATACAGTAGAATATCAGTTTATCCTTATCCTCATACTAAACAACTTGCATGTTAATATTTCTAAGTAATATGTCCTATTCACTTGTGCTCAATATTTTCTGTTGTACCGAATTTCTTAGTAGACTTTATTCAACACATTCACCTATTTCCTAGGTGGGGGTAGGGGGGTTGATGTGACAGAAACCAGAATATAAGAAGCATGTCTTTTTCTCATCACACCCAAGTAACTCTTGCTTTATTTCCAAAATATTTCAACCTGTGCATGGACTTGAGGTTAAAATTTGACTTGGGGGGGTTAATCCATAGTATGTGCTTTATTTTTTTACATGAATATTTCAGTTCGAAATTCATTAATTTTCTGAACCACTTAATCTAAATTAGGGTCACAGGGAGGCTGGCCCCCATCTCAGCCAACTCAGGGTGAGGGCAGAGTACACCCTGGGTCATCACAGGACAGAAACATGCTGACGGCTATGCAGCCTACTCCTTACGAAAAATCAGCAATGTTTTTTTTTACATTCCTCTCACCACAGACAGTGAGAGACATGGCCGGCCCTTACCCAGTTAGCTGTGCTGGGGGGGACAGCAGTGACATCCCGCTGACAATGGGGCTTGATCCCCCGACCTACCAGCGGGCCACCACTGCCCCCAGTTCTGAATTCATTTATTTAATTATTTTTCATCCTTAATAATACATTTTATCCTGGTCAGGGTTGTGATGAATCTGGTGTCTATCCCTGGGTGCAAGCCTGTGTGTACCCCAGAGCTGTTAAATGGTAATGCTAAGCACTGCACTGTTTATTCCTCCCCAAGTTTAATAATTACAGCTAAAAATAGGAGAAATTGCAAGTTTCTTAGTTGTATCAATTTGGTAGCTAATAAACCAACAACTTATCGATGTAATGTCATTCAACAGCCCATTTAATTACACTATAAATTCATTGAGTTGCACTAATCCCAAACTGCAGCCTGGAATAATTATTCCAAGTAAAGCTTCAACATTACACAACTTACATATTCATATCTCTCCTTGCAAACAACAAAGCAATATAAAGCTATAAAATGCTGCCTTTTTATTTTAAATCTTAGGAGGCTGGACAAGATACTGTACATCACCATAATATCTTTGGAACAATGGTGATTGCATTTCAAGATCAATAACAATGGTACTAACTAACATGAAACACAATGCATCCATATGCAAATACAGGAGGAGAGATGCTTATAAGAATATATAACAATTAGAATGTTTAGATAATGTGTTTTAAACAGATACAAATAGAAATTGTGCATCAGAATCGGGGTCCCACAGGATGAGTGGGAGGTTTGTGTTTATATAAATTTAAGTGGTCATAAAAAGCTTGTTGGACAAAGAAAGACAACATTAATATGAACAAGAGTGATGCATTTGCAGCTTTTGGGTTTTTTTTTTTTTTTTTTTTTCCTCTCATCCTTTCTGGCTGCCTGGTCAAGTTCATAATTGTTCAAGCTATTTTGTTAGCCTTGCTTATAGTACATCACATTGTTTCTGCGGTAAATTAGGTCAAGGTTCAGCAAAGTTATCCCATTAATGGATTTTTTCATCCCAGATGGCACGGATATATAAATTGGGGCTCAAATAGTGAAAGAGTAGTTCAGGGAGCATGAGAAATCATTTTCACACATGAACTGGCACCACAGAGTCCTGAGCTTAACCCTATTGAAAGTCTCTGGGATGTGCTGGAGAAGACTTTATGGAGGGGTTTGTTTTTGCTTTTATCCATTAAAGATTACATTCGGTGTAAAAATGAACCCAACCCAACTCACAAATACATGTTGTGCTGCTGCTTAAGTTTGTCAAAACAGTGTCATGGTAACGCTTTAATCAAGGTTAAAATCGGTCCAACAAAATATTAAAGCGTGCTCCTTTAGTCTTTGGGAAGCAAAACCAACTTGACTCTCTACACACCAAAGGCAGTGTAGCATTTTACTGAGAACAAGAAGTTTTATTGTTTCTGTCATTCTGTATAAAACTGTTACATTTACAGTAGCATTATATATGTATATGTTATAGTTATTTAAATAAATGAATGCATGAAATAAGAATTACAACTTTTATTTGTATTTTTAAATATAGGGAATTAAATTTTAATGAGGGGCGGCACGGTGACGTAGTGGTTAGCACGTCCGCCTCACAGCAAGAAGGTCCTGGGTTCGATTCCCAGCTCGGG
>JAQMYF010000016.1:15273581-15284539 GCA_030014195.1 Neosilurus mollespiculum
GTTCTTTGTTCTTTTGACAGTTAAAGTTTTGTGGGAATTCACAAATCAAAGAGTTTTGCTTTATAGCATTTTGGAAAATATCCCAACTTTTACGGAAATGTGGAAAATAAAAAAAAAATAAAATAAAAATGATTACACAGCTTTTATATGTGAATGCATGGGCTAAAATGTGCAAAGTTAGGAATATAAATATTTCGAACTAATTCAGTTATAAATAATTCATGGACTTGGGGTTAAAATTCTTTTAAAAAGTGAATGCACAACCCCTTTAACTCCTGTAATTTTATGGGGTTTTCTTTGTTTGTTTGTTTGTGGTTGTTGTTCACTTTGATCATTCATGAAAGGTGCCCAATTTTTTTTTAACTGAGCCCTATATCAACTTTATATTTATTTTTCTGTCTTTGGAATGTAAACTTTTAACACTCGGTCTAATCCCAAAGCTTCACTTAAGGCTCAGCTAAGCCTCTTCGTATCTCCACCTTGAACTGTGGTGTATTCTGTTCACACTGAACATTTACTCTGCAGGTGGAGGTTAAGGAGCTTTGCGATTGAGGAGCTTTTAACACTGTGACAAAAAAGAAAAAAGAAATAAAGAAAAGAAAAAAAACCCCAAGAAAAGTCCACCCTAAAACAGGCGAGATGTTTTTGATCACATTATCAGTGGTGTGTTTCACTATTCTGGTGCTTACCTTTTTTCCACCAATGTTTAATGTTGTATTCATGAAAAATATAACACAGGTGTAGAGGTACATTACCTGTCAGGGACACGGGGGCTGATGGAGCCAATCCCGGCTGAGTTTGGCTGAGAGACAGGGTACAGGAAGGTGCACCAGTTGATTGCAGGAAGAAATTTTTTATTGCACAAACATTCATTCATTCTCACATTCACACCTACAGGAAATATAAGGTATCCCAGTTGACCTAATGAGCGTGTCTTTGGACTGTTGATGGAAAATGGACCAAAAGGAGGAAGCCCATGCATGCACTGATGCACGTGCCTCCAGTAGTGGAGCTATTTATTCTAATTCTGGAAAACAATAGGATGCAGTTGTAGAGATTAATAACACAGCTCAAGGTGACATGGTGACTTTTTGCACTACCGCCTTAAGTTTGAGTCTCGTAATGGTGTAGGGGTATTTTTTTTCCTGTGTGTGAAGTTTGCATGTTCCCCCTGTGCTTATCAGGGTTTACTCTGGGGGCTCTAGTTTCCTTCAACAGTTCAAAGATCTGCAGATTAGGTCTGTTGCTTACTCTTAAATTCTCATAAGTGTGAATGGTTGTTTGTTTCTGTTTTTGCTCTGCAGTAGATTAGCTACCAGTTCGGGGTGTACCTCGCCTCTCACCCAAAGTATGAGATGGATAAGAGGTACTAGCGACCATCTGCCTGATAGCAAGGACCATGTCTTTGATGCTAGTGTTAGCATGAAAGTCGAAGCTTTGCAGCCTTATCTGTTTTGAGCAGAGTGTAAAGTTGAGGAACTGAGTGAGATGAACAGATGAAAAGACCGTCTTTGAGTCGGGCTGACGCCATGGCTAATTCTCTCAGGATAACTTTTAAGAAGTAGTAAGGAGTGTGGGAAGGTTTTTGAATATATATATATATATACAAACATGTTTCTGAGAGGTGTTTGATTTAAAAGTGTCTGCACTTAATTTTATTACAAAATGTTCTTCAAAGCTGACAAACACCAAGTTTGAACCATTTCAAGTTGATTTTATGGTTATTTTTGGCCGAGGGTCAAAAAGAATTAAATAACCAAGAATGCATTTTTTTTTTTTAATTCCTTTCATCCTGTAATCGAACATCTCTGGATTCAGCAATAGAAAGAACAATACATACTGACAAAATTTCAGGGTTTACTTAACCGTTTATTCTCAGTGTCCTATCTTCATGTATCCTGGCTGTTTGTGTCATTAAATAAAGCACACTGTGATTTATAGCCTGGTTATCATCACATATTACCTCCATTTGCTGCATTAATTGCTCACCTGTCCTTGGTGGGAGAATTGAGTGTACTGGGACCATCTGGGTAGGTGGTTGATTAAATTTAAATTCAAAAATGATGTGCAAATTTTAAAAGAAATTGCATGATGTACTGCTTGTGTGTGTGGGTGTGGGTGTGTGTGTGTGTGTGTGTGTTCCGGGTATTTGGGATGTCACAGGCGAGGCCAGTGTTTAATAGTAAAACTTTTACTCACTCACTTAATTTTACAAGGGTTGTGGCGAGGCTTGAGGCTATCACAGCCAATACAGGGTGAAGGTGGAGTACACCCTAAACAGCTTGCTAGCCCATCGCAGGGCCAACACACACACACACACACACACACACACACACACACACACACACAACCATTCACACTCAAACTCACACCTAGGAGCAATTTGGAGTAGCCAGTTCGCCTAATGTGCATGTCATTGGAATTTGGGAGGAAACCCGAGCACCCAGGAGAAAAGCATGTGGAGAACACGCAAACTCCACACAGTAAACTGGGATTCAAACCCAGGACCTTCTTGCTGTGAGGTGGACATGCAAACCACTATGCCACCATGAGGTCAAATAGTAAAGCTGTTTAGGTTTATAAGACGACATCACACTTCATTTCCAACATTCTGGGTTTTTTCTGCTGTTTCTGGCGGTTTCCGTAGTTCGAATATAGCCTTGGGTGCAAAAGCATTAAGTGCCATTTTGGAGTAGTAAAGTCAGTATAGACAGTATAGACAGCATGGACAGCTTTTCACATACAGCACAATAAAGAATGAAAAAGTGCAAAAAAATGCACTCAGTGAGAAAAGGCTGTTACTAGGGGAGGGTAAATGACCTTAAAAAATCTTCTAAATGGGTGTTTTCTTAAGCCAATAGTATCAAAGAGCATGAATACGCATTTTGTTTCTGACAAAAGTGCATTATCAGGTTCTGGCATTTTTCAAAAATGCAGCTGGACAGACAGAAAATGGGCCGCTTGAACATGATGGCTTCTTTTCTTTGTTATAAATATCCTAATAATATGTCTTTTTTTTTCAGTTTTTTTCTGATCACTGAATAAATATTGCTGGAGTGAAAACTATTAAAGTTATGCAGGGTAACAATTTTAAAGTCAATTTTATTGTTAATATTCTCTGATTTTCACCTTTATATCAAATATTACTAGTTTGATTAGCGCACAGCACAACATGTGCAAAGATAACTGTGATTTTTTTTTTATTTTTTCTTCATAAGTTCATTTAAAATGGAAAATAATTCTTGTGGAATCCTTGTGTGCTTTCAGGACAGAAGTATAATGCTGTTGTAATTGAACTACCTACTCCATAGCTTTCCTAAGGGAGTGAATGATGGCAGATGTGACCAAGACTTATAATACCTGCATATAAAAAGAGATTTACAAAAAAAGAGAAAGAGATTTCATGTTATTTTTGCATTTGAGAGCAAAATGTTGTACATAAGTTGTTGTGGAAACGTTACTATTTAGATATATGACTTCATATATGCATGTAAATGTTTTTATATTCCTACAACTTCCTACCACGACTTTCACAGAAAATGCAGCCTCAGGTCCTTATTTTCTTATCTGTGAAAAATGGGTCGATTCCAGGCCCGAATCAGCATTTTCAAAAAACTTGCACGGCCTAATATAAAAATGAGTCACGCGGACAAGACCTCATCAGATTTGAACTTGGCAGATTAAATGACCTAGGAAAAAAGTCCTTTCAAATATGTTCATCAAAAAAATCTCTTAATTTACCCCATCCTACTGTTACTCTGCCCAGTTGTTGATTATTTTCCCCATCCGGCACATGCCATACATATTAATTTATATACATAGGTCCACTGTATCATAATGTTTGGCTAATCACAGGTTCATTACCCAATAATGGCTAGCATAATGAACATTCCACCACAAACAGGCATACATTTTACTGTAAGCTATATTCATCAGGCCTATTATTTGTCTGACGGGAAAGAGTTAATTATTGCAAGTACATTTATCTGAGCAGATTTGAATTCTTTTTTCACTGCTTTTATGGTAAATAAATGACATCAAAACAGACATGACTGTTTATCTTAATAACTGACTTTTTTTTTTTTTTTCTCTTTCTGGCACACATAAGCATCAGCCATTATATCTCGTTTAGGGGGATAATTGTGATATAAAGAATTTTTCCTCTGCAATATGCAGTCATTATTGAGCAAAAGCTACAGCCGCTGTTCATTGCTTTTTACTATCTACTGTATGTCTCAAAAAAACATGGATGGATTAAGGTAATTATTCAAAACAGACAATATATGCTTTATGCTGATTAGTGATGATGAGATCAGATAAGATAAGAGTGTAAATGATCCACAGTGCAGGTGATCGAAGTTTCCAAACCAGGGTGGCATTGTGGAACAGTGGTTAGCACGTCCGCCTCATAGCAAGAAGGTCCTGGGTACGAGTCCCACGCTCGGACATTTCTGTGTGGAGCTTACATGTTCTCCCCATGCATGCATGGGATTCCTCTGGGTACTCCGGTTTCCTCCGACAGTTCAAAGATATGCACAGTAGGCTAATTGGCTGTTCCAGATTCCCCCTAGGCGTGAGAGTGAGTGTGAATGGTTGTGTGCATGTGTTGTCCTGCAGTGGTCTGGCGAGTTGTTCAGGGTGTATCCTGCCTCCGCCCAGTGTTGGCTGAGATAGGCTCCAACCTTATAGGATGAAACGGTTCGGCAAATGAGTGAGATGTTAGCTCGAACAGGTCATTTGGTGGCTTAGTGGTTAAGGTGATGGGTTACTGATTTGAAGGTCAGCGGTCCAATCCCCACTGTCACCACTGTTGGGCCCTCGAGCAAGGCCCTTAACCTTTAATTGCTCAGTTGTATAAAAATGATAATTGTAAGTCGCTCTGGGTAAGAGTGTCCGCCAAATGCTGTAAATGTAAGAGATGATGATGATGAGGCTTGTTCAAATGCAGCAGGTGACTCTTACTTATAATAATAAGACGTAGCCAAAGTGAACCTGATAATAAAGTATATGATAATGTAAATAATGCTGATAATAAAGTCTAAACACTGCATTTTATTTATGTATTATTATTATTATTATTATTATTATTATTACGCGTAGAGTAGGATATAAATATCAAGGTACATTTGCTACCACCTACACCAGTGGCTATAAATATACTCTGTATTATGATACCTTGTTTTTGGTGCATGCCAAAATTATCACAAAAACAGAGCCCTAAGTGTCCTAATGCTACAGTTACACCCGTACCTTTTTTTGGGGGGTTTTTTTGCATTTATTCCAAAGGCCGAGCAACCTTTATACTCTCACAGCATATGATATGATTGTATTAAAGCGATGCATTTATTTTATCTGTGTTCTTTGATGTACATGAAGGGTTTTTTTTGTTTTGTTTTGTTTTGGGTCTTTTTTTTTATGTTTTGTTTTTTTTGTTTTTTTTACTCTTAAACTGAAAAATAAAGTTACCCAAAACTTTTCAGGAACTGCATGAAGATGAAAATAAATGACCCTGGCAGACACAATTGTATTTCGTTCTTCCCCAAACTACATTAGACATCCTGTAAACGCGGACCTGTGATCGGGTTGATAAAGCTTGATACTGCAGCCGTCATTCATGATCTACTTTTTCCCCAACTGTGATTCCTTGCTTATAGAAGTAGTGAAAATTGGGCAGATACATTCATCTCTCTCCACCTACACCCCTGCACAGTTGCTTCCCCCATATGATACGAGTGATGTGAGTTTGCATAAAGCTTCACAATAAGCAGATTTTAATGTTTTTTTGGGTTTTTTTTGAGGATTTGGACCAAGCAGATTGGTGCTCAGTGTGCCAAAATATCTCTAGGCTTAGACTATGAGCAAAATGTTCAGTACCTCAGTAAAATCTGGTAAATGTTCTTCGCTCCCAGATTGTGAAATATTATTCAGCTCTAATGTCTGGCATTTATTTAAGATTTGAAGCTGTGTGAATCTTTTTTTGTCCTTGCAGTTTGTCATGTTTATTTTACTTATTATCTATGCACATCGCCTTGCCTTGAAACCATTAGTAGTTTTTGTTTGTTTGTTTGGGGGGGGTTGTAGTGAGAAGGGCGCATGAACCACTGGTATTATACAACCCATTACTGATGTAGTAGGAAGGTATTTTTGAGCTTTATTGCTTACTGCATAGTTACATATTCTTTACAGCCATAGTACTTATAATAGAGGTGGTTCTACAAATGCTTCAACGAATTGAGATCTATATACAGGATTCTAGAGGTAAAAATCTGTAGGTATGAGGATATTTTAGGCCTGTGTCATAAAATGTGCCCATTATTCATTCATTCACTCATTCATTTGCTGAACCGCGTAATCCTACTGGAGTCTGGAGCCTATCTAAGCCTGCTCTAAGCCTGGGCGAAAGCAAGGTACACCCTGAACAGCTCGCCAGTCCATTGTAGGGCAGCACACATACCACCATTCACACTTACACTGAAAGGCAATTTGGAAGAGACTTTTGGCCTAATGAGCATGTCTTTGGACTGTGGGAGAAAACCAGAGTATCCAGAGGAAACCCATACAAGCACAGGAAAAAAAATACAAACTCAAGCCCAGGACTTATTCATTCATTCATTTTGTGAACCGCTTAATCCTAATTAGGGTCACGCGGAGGCTGGCACCCATCTCATCCGACTCTGGGCGAGGGCAGAATATACCCTGGACAGCTCGCCAGGCTATCGCAGGGCAGCCCAGGACTCTGGTGCAGGAATTTCTTGCCGCGAGGCGGACGTGCTAACCACTGTGCCACTGTGTTAGAGTTATCGCATTATGTAATGAGTAGTGGTGGTTCAGTGGTTAAGGCAATGGATTACTTCTCCGAAGGTTGGCGGTTCAAGCCCCGATCCCACCACTGTTCGACCTGTGAGCAAGGCCCTTAACTCTCAACTGCTCTGTTGTATAAAAATGATGATTGCAGGTCTCTCTCTGATAAAAGTGTCTGCCGTAAGTGAAATTTATATAGAATATCACTAAAGATTTCATTACATGTACGTATTCATTTATTTTCTAAGCCACTTATTGCTAATTAGGGTCACGGGGCATCTGGCGCCTATCTCAGCCGACTTGGGGCGAATGCGGGGTACACCCTGAACAGCTCAACCATTACACACACACACACACACACACACACATACACACACACACACATATACACACACCTATAGTTCTTCATATAACTCGTATAGTATAAGATCTTCATATAATTAGTTCTATCGAAGCAATAGTATATTTAAACAAATAAGGTTTGATTTTTCTTCCATGCTTCCCTCGTCAGCACACAAACCATCACACAAACTTATAGGCATGCCACATACCAGCTAAGCATGCCATGCAATAATCCAATGAATAAATGATTTGCCTTAAAGCCAATATCACTGTCAGAGCTGCTGCTGTAAAGAATTAATCTACACCATATAGCCAATTGAAAAACAGCTCTGTGGTAAAAATTCTGGACACAATCCAAATGTAATATAAATGTACTTGGAAATTCAGAAGGATTCTCTGAAAGGTCAGAAGATTATTTGAATTGTGACTTATCTGGTGGTCACACTTAAATCACGTAAATATAGATGTCTGTCTTTACTTGCAACCTACTCTGTGTTAAAAAAAAAAGTTACATCTATCTACCTACTTACCTACCTACCTACTTACCTACATACCTACCCACCCACCCATCCATCCGTCCATCCATCCATCTCTGTACCTGCTAAAACCAGTTTAAACACAGCAGCCAATCATGGCTTCTGCAGGTCCACGTGGTAACAGAAGAAACGCAACATATGAGGAAAATCAAAAACATCGGATCTACTATATAGCTTCATAAGACACATGAAAACATTTCCAAACAGGTTTGTTCAGTTTGCATTAGAATCAAATCCATGTTGCTGTTGTTAAGAAGATATCCGTCCATTCAGTCATTCATTCAGTCATTCATTTGCCGAACTGCTTGATCCTACTAGGGTCACGAGGAGGCTGGAGCCAATATTAGCCGACTCTGGGTGAAGGTAGGGTACACCCTGAACACCCTGGTCCATTGCACACACACACACACACACACACACACACCCAAGGGCAATTTGGTAAACTAACTTATTACATTATAAAGATCTAACAAAAAAGCTTTTGAAAAGTTCAAGTTGAAAGTAAAGGTGAATAAACATCATGAATATCACAATTGTTATAATCTTTTAACAGCAGATCAACAGTTATGTCCAAGTTGAGAGTCTATATTTAGAATTGTTGATATGTATTTAAGGAGGGCGTCACGGTGGCGTAGTGATTAGCTTGTCTGCCTCACAGCAAGAAGGTCCTGGGTGCAGCCATCTCTGCAAGCGCCAATGAGCTTAATTATGTCTACAAAAATGACAATTTTTCTCGTTGCAAGTTCATATGTTGCCAGTCCAGTAGAGTTTTCTCAGAATGATGTGGTGGAAACAAAGATATGATGTAAGTGGCAGTTCTGTGGGTGGAAATGCCTTGTTGATGAGAGACAGAGGTCACAAGAAAAAAATGACACCTCGGTTCAGGCTAACAGGAAGGATATGCCACCTGAAATGATCATTCTTTAAAACTGTGGTAAGCAGAAACAGCATCTCAGAACACCTTAACCACATCGAACAACATTAAACCTTGAGGTGAATGGGCTACAACGGCAGAAGACCACATGGGGTTCCACTTCTGTTTATCCGCTGGCAAGGAAGGAAGGAATCTGAGGCTACAGTGGGGATAGAATCACTAGTTAGGGGGAGAATCCTCCTGTATTTTTCCCAGCCTTCAGCTTTAAGGTTCGGTGATCCTGTTCTTGTCCAACAGAGGAGAGAACCTAATGTGGTCTTCTGAGCCTCAGTGTGTGCAGACGATGCTTGACTGACGCTTATTGGGCATTTCTTTTTACTGCCAACAATTCTGTCATTTATTGAGGCTTTGCAATGGTGGCATGATGGTGTACTGGTTAGTACATCCACCTCACAGCCAGAAGGTCTTGGGATCGAGTCCCAGGCTCAGCAAATGACGTTTCTGTGTGAAAGTTGTGTTTGCACAAGTTTTATCCAGGTACTCTGGTTTCCTCGCCCAGTCCAACGAGGTGCACATTGGGTTAAATGGCTGTTTTAAATTGCCCTTAGATTTGAGTGTCTGTCGTGAACCTGTTGCACTGTGCTTGTGACAGGGACTTAATATAAAGACTCAAGGTTTCGTTGCGACAGGCTTTAAATAATTTGATTGAAAAAACATGCATGGTGGAGATATGATTCGAAATGAAGATGGCATAAAATGGAAGAAAACTGCTGACAAAGCAGCCTTTAAATCTATTGATCCTCAACTCTTGGCCTGATTACAAATCAAGTGTGTATCGTTATTCACAGCCCTGTGATTGCTAATGACACTCTCCTGTTAGCAATTAGACTACTCCTTTTTAAGTAACCCGGACAGACAAACACCCTTTGCCAGGTTCCTCTCTATTATTGTCTTTGGGCCGATTCTAAGCACTTACTTTCTGCCTGCTGTGATTAGTGTTTTTGCGGTAGCCTGTTTAACATTTGCCTCTTTAGCTTTGTGTTTTTTTGGACTGCTTGCTAATTACCTGACCATTTTGCTTTCGTTGCGATTTAGAGTTACCTGTCCCAGGTTTGTTTTTGTACTCGTTTATCCACAGCATGATCGAATCGAGAGTGGCAGGGTGGCGTAGTGCTTAGCACGTCCGCCTCACAGAAAGACGTGTGGGTTTGAGTGCCAGGCTCGAATGCTTCTGTGTGGAGTCTGCATGTTCTCCCTGTGATTTTACTGTTGAAAAGTGGTACACGGATGGCATGAAAAGATGGAATAAAAGAAAATAATTGCATCTGAGATGTATTTTCTAAGCCGCTTAATCCGGATTAGGGTCGCTGGGAGGCTGGCGCCCATCTCAGCTGACTCTGGGTGAAGGCGGGGTACACCCTGAACAGCTCGCCAGGCCATTGCAGGGCCAACACATAAACAACCATTCACACTCTCTCTCACACCTAGGGGCAATTTGGAACAGCCAATCAGCCTACTGTGCATGCACGTAAGCATGGGGAGAACATGCAAACTCCACACAGAAATGCCCCGAGCACGGGAATCAAACCCGAGACCTTCTTGCTGTGAGGCGAACGTGCTAACCACCGCCTCTGAGACGTATATTTAATTAAAAAAAGATGAATTTAATTTCAGCGATACAGAGCTGTTTTAATAATATGAAGAATTTCTACTCACCATTTGCCAAACCCCTTAATCCTACTACAAGGGTCATGGTGAGGCTGGAGCCTATATCAGCCGACACCGAGCAAAGGCGGGGTACACCCTGAACAGCTCGCCAGACAATTGCCTGGCAACACACAACCATTCACACTCACATCCACATCTAGGGATAATTTAGAGACCCGTTCAAGCACAGTTAGAACATGCAAACTCCACATAAAAACCTCCAAACCTGGGTCTCGAACGCAGGACCGTCTTCAGTGTGGCCGACGTGCTGACCACTCTGCCACCATGCTTCACAAATAATTTCTAGTATCGTTAAAATTATTGGTAAAGTAACTGCTGTGGTTGCTCTTGCCCTGCCGACCTGCAAGAATTTAATCTGATTAATTGTTATGCTTGAAGCTTCTGCACTACTGGTTTGCCTTTCGCTGCTGTGCATGGCCTTGCATGAATCACATGAAGATTTGCATCTCCCAAAACAGTCTGAGATTGAATTTAAAAACTCACAACCTTAGTTTTACCCTTGCTTCAGAGGTTACTTTAGATTTGTGCACAAGAATTGCTGCTATAATAATAATAATGACCTTTTTGTACTTTCTGTAATAATAAAGAACCTTTCTGTACTGTGTGTGTGTGTGTGTGTGTGTGTGTGTGTGTGTGTGTGTGTGTGTGTGGTCTAGCTATTCATCACAGTGTGGGGA
>JAQMYF010000016.1:15293191-15304976 GCA_030014195.1 Neosilurus mollespiculum
ATATTTTTTTTTTTTTTTTTTCCGCTCGCAAAGAGAAACTACAAGATGGAGACTTCCATGCCGAAAGTTTTTTTGCCAAACATCAGCAAACCAATTACAAATCATTTGCAAATTGTCGCGTGACTTTCTTGCAACGTTCGTGAGCATGAGGAATCATTTTCACACATGAACTGGAACCACAGGGTCTTGATCTTAACCCTATTGAATGTTTTTTGGATGTGCTGGAGGAACTTTATGGAGTAGTTCAGTTTAAAGTTATCAATTTGAGATGTCGGTGAAAAATGACCCCAACATTGGATGAAAATTTGAGAGAGGTTTTTTGTTTGTTTGTTTGTTTTGTTTGTTTGTTTTGTTTTTGTCTGGGCAGTGTATTTGACACTCATAATTTCAAAAATGTACACATGACAGCATGTTTTGCTTCAGTAAGGCTTCATTTGCAGTCACAGTTTTTATTTACCTGGTTGTTTGCTTATTTAGAAGCCAGAAACTAATATGCCTGGCATGAAAAAGATGACATGTACACTGTCAGCATAACAATAATGTTTACACCCTAAGCAATGAAGACATTTTTAATTACAAGTTCAAGTGTGTATAGCATATTTGTTATGCGTGTCCCCTGTATATATTGCTCAAGTGATTCACTTAAGAACCACCAAGTGATTTTTGTTTTTATTACAAAAAATATAGTTTCTTACATAATGACAGTGAGTTGCTTTTTCTTGACTAATGTAAATAATTCAGTGGAATGATAATGAAAAGAAAACATAGAGTTTTTGTTTTCTCTTGCCTTACCGGCACCTACAAATCTATAACCAGGCCAGTGCATGGCGTATTCGTGGTTAGCATGTCCGCCTCAGATCCAGACAGTCCTGGGTTCGCGTCCCATGCTCAGCAAGGGCATTTCTTTGTAGAGTTTGCATATTTTTCCTGTGCTTGGATGGGTTTGCTCTGGGTACTCTCTCACAATCTGAAGACATTACCATTAGGCTAACTGGCTTTTCCAAATTGCCCCTAGATGTGAGGTGATTGTAAATGGTTGTGTGTTGGCGAACTGCTCAGGGCGTACCCTGCCTTCGCCCAGAGACAACTGAGATAGGCTCCAGCCTCCCTATGACTCCTGTAGGAGAAAGTAGTTTGGCAAATAAATGAATGAATGAATGAATGAATGAATGAATAAATGAATCATCACTACTTTAAGACATATCTGGTGTTTATTAGTACTTCTTACAGTGCCATGTTTCAGTTGATGAATTATGTCATTTAATGGAATCTCAGCGGGAGCTTCATTGCACTCCTGAAAGAAAACAGGTTCTATGGTCATTTGTGGCTTCCCCAGTTTTACACTGTCTGTCTTACACACAAAGGGAGAATGGAAGAGACAAGCTGTGACTGCTGGGAAAAAGGTAGTGGCACAAAGGGGCAAACAACGGAGATGAGATATTAAAAAAAAGCACATGGTCACATTCGAAAGAGAAGGCTGAGAAAGAAATTGGCACTTAACAATACTTTGCCTCAGTCAAATGCACTTGACTGCCTTGTTCTCACCATGTCAACCTAATTCAGCTGAGGCTAGATTTCACCACCGAGGTCCATTTTGGTCTGGCGCCTAGAAAGAGTATATATTCTTTTCAGGAGTTACTGATCTTAAAAAAAACAAGAAAAGGAAACGTACTATAATACTTTCTCTTGTACAGTGCAGCAGATCTGTTCTACAATCCTGTTTTAGTAATAGTAATGGGGTGATCACACTAGAGATGCGATAGAGAATGGCAATTGATGCGAATGGCAATTCGCGGCTGTCGCTTTCCATTCTCAAATTTGTCACACGGCATTCACAGCGTCGCATGTTGGTCGGCTGGTGCGTGAAGTCATCGAAAAAAAAATTCTAACATGTCTGAAATTTCTGTGAATGTCGCAAAACGAGGTTCTGACCGACGTTGTGAGAAGGTCGCAAAGTTGACATTTTGCTCTCAAATGATTTGTTTCTCATTTGCAAGGAAAAGCAACAAGTTGGAGTCTTTTCCGTGATAAGTCTGAGACTTGCTGGAATCCGCCATATTCCGTATATATTTTCTCATCATTTGCATTTTATCCGCGTTATGTCTGACCTATAGACATGCAAAAAAAAAAAAAAAGTGAATGGTTTTAGAACAAAGGGTTTTTTTTTATTTATTTATTTTTTTTTTTTTTTGCCAAACACACGCAAACCAATAGCAAATTGTGATATGTGTATTCAAGCCACAAAATATTCGCTTGCATGTGGAACAGCTTGTCAGACCATCGCAGGGCAAACACACACTACCATTCACACTATGTAAGATAGTGTGTATGTTTTTAGAGGAAACCTAGAGTCTGCGGGAAACCTAGAGTTCCCAAAGAAACCCCACACAAGCAAGAGAAGAACGCGTAAACTCCATAAAGAAACGCCACAGCTGAGCCCCGGACTCATTTGTGCCATATTTTTCCATGTTAAAGCATCATAATAAATACACTGCTTGCTTGAAGTAACTGTAACAAACTGTTTCCCATTTTAATTCACTTGAAATAATGATTTTTAATCTTGAAACAGCAGACCAATCAGATTTCATCATTCCCATATAACATATACTAACCAGTTTTAATTATTTTACCTTCCAGTAGTTTTATTCAGTCATCCATTCATTTATCGGTTGAACCGCTTAATCCTACTATGGTTGTGGGGAGGCTGGAGCCTATCTCCGGACACTGGGCAAAGGTGGGGTATACCCTAAACAGCTCATCAGTCCATCGTAGGGTCAACAAAAAAACGCACCCATTTACACTCATATCCACACCTAGGGGCAATTTGAAACAGCTGATTAACCTAATGTGGGTGGTTTTGAACTGTGGGTGGACAACATGCAAACTCCACAGAGAAACACCTTCTCTGAGCACGGGACTAGAACCCAGGACCTGTTTGCTGTAAGGCGGAACTGCTAACCACTACACCACTCTGCCTCCCACTAATTTTATTGTCATAAAATATACAAACTTTTTTTTTAAGTCTGGTAAGCTGTGTGGAAGTAATTAAGTCCTGCTTGCCGGTAATTATTGCTTATCATGTATAAACATGTGTACTCATGCTGATTGTGTTGCTGTGTGAGGACCTGACACTAACCATAGTCATGAGGTATGAGTATGAAAATTAAGATTTATATATATGTATATATATATATATAGTTAAGTGGTTTGTTTGTTGTTCTGTTTGTTTTAGGAAGACGTGTGGATTTTTGTGAGGAAGGAGGGGTCGTATATGGAAGTCATGTGACTCAGATATGGAATAACCTGTAATATATGTATAAATCTATAATAGCATGTTCCTTTCTTTAGGCTGCTCAATAATCTATATATAATCTCCATGACTCCTGTGGGCTCTTGATTTAAACCGTGAATAATTAATATTTCAGTTGAACAATTTGATTTGATTACTTGCACATCTTTTTATTTTTTTTTTTTTTTTTTTTTTGCAGAGCTTACCCCAGAAGGGAAAAAAGAAAAAAGAATAAAATTGCATTAAGAGATTTTACTCCAGTTATGCTAAAAGGTTCACTCAACTGATCTCTATTCATACTAGCATCTGTGTTCAAATCACTGATGTGTTCATACAAGACTACTCACACTTTAACAGCTAGCAAACCGAATTAATTACACTAATGGCTATTTGTCTCGCTGTTACTGTCAAATCGTTGATCAGATTATAAGAGCATGCATTGCTAGTCGGATATTATCTTTTAGTAGACTGATTGCATTTATCGCTGTTTTTTGTTGGACTGGTTTCTTGCCGTACATGATGGTTGCAGCCAGATGGCTAAGAGAAGATAAATAGAAACATATTTTAATCAGAACATGATTTTTCATGGAAAGCATGGCGGCGTAATAGTTAACACGTCTGCCTCACAGCACGAAGGTCTTTGGATGGAGTCCCTGGCTTGGCGAGGATGTTTCAGTGTGGAGTTTGCATGTTCTTCCTGTGCTTGCATGGGTTTCATCTGGGTACTTTGGTTTCCTCTGACATTCCAAAGACATACACATTAGGCTAATTGGCTGTTGCAGATTCGCCCCTGGGTGTGAGTGTGATTGTAAATGGTTGTCCTGTGATGGTTTGGCGAGCTGATCAGGCTGTACCTTGCCTTCGCCCAGTGTTGGCTGAGATGGGCTCCTGCCTCCCTGCCACTCTAGTAAAAGGATCATTTATAATTATTAGTCTAAAATTTTAGCCTTAGCGACATCTATAGGGCTTTCCCAGATTTTCACATACATTTCAGTCTTTATTTTCTGCATACAGCTTGCTTAGTTCTCAAAGTTTGAGCCACATCATTCCCCCCCAAAAAAATCTAAGAGGTCACACACTGCAGATTGATTTTGTGGCCAGGCATTTCCCATCAGCATTTTTTCCACTATGCAGTTCTGTCATCTCGGCAGATGGTAAAGAAATAAAGCAGCTCACTGCATCCCGATTTAACTATGGATTTCCTGGACTCTATTGATCCGCCCGTCTTGTCTAAAGACGCATATCTCTAGAAATATGGTGCAGTTGTTGCTTCCGCTGGCATGTAGCGCCTCCTCAAGCTTTGAGGCAAACTCACAGCCGAGCTCGCGGTCGTCACTGGCTTACCTGTGTGATTTACAGGCAGGAAAATGGTGCTGAGGGAGCTCTCTATCTCAAACGCTCTGTCATCAGTCAGTCAGTTATCCACCTGAATCAAGTGGCACTCAGCATGGTAGAAAAAAAGCCATTACTCCAGAGAAGAGTCATTGCTGAGTCTGTGCGCTCATCACTTATGCTTAAACAAGGAACAGACACATGCAGAGTTATGCAGTAATATCAGTTTTTTTTTAAAATGGAAACAGTAGCAAATGGTACAGCTTTGTACTTGATCATGGAAACAGGAGGTATCCGGAAGTCATATTCATTTATTTATATTTAGTAACAGTGGCATAGGAGTTCGAGTCCCGGGCTCAGCGAGGGCATTCCTGGGCATGTTCTCCCCGTGGGTTTCCTCCCACAGTCCAAAGACATGCACATTGAGCTAATTGTCCCAAATTGCCCCCAAGTGTGACTGTGAATGGTTGTGTGCGTGTTGCTCCTGTGATGGACGGGCGAGCTGTTTAAGGTGCGCACTGCCTTCACCCAGAGTCATCTGAGACAGGCTCCAAACTCCCTGTGACCTTAATAGGATTAAATAGTTTGATAAATGGATGGATGGATTATGCTCAAGGTCACAGTGGATTCGGCCATTGTCACAGGAACACTGGGGCTGCATAAGAATGATATCCTGGACGGGACGGTCACGGATCGGAAAGAGGCGGGTGTAAGTGCAGTTTTTTAAAAAAAAAAAAAACATATACAAGAGCTCAGGCTAAACACAACAATCAGACAGCAGAGCTAGAAGAACATGAGACTGGACACATGACAATAATTAAAGCAAGACAGCAAGGTGTGTACAAGCGAGGTCTTATAGTGTTCTATATATAGCGTGCAGACAAATTGCAGCTGTAAGGACATATGACTGGGTGCAGTGGCTGATGGGAAGTATAGTTCTCCCTAAGGTAGGCTTACATGATGCCAACATTAGGCCGATGTGTCCCAGTGTTTGGTCCCAATGTACCAATCTTTCTATCTTTACCCATGTTGTAACGATCTTTACTAATCTTTCAAATATCTAGAACATAATGAAAATTGTTGGTCTTGAGTCTATTGACTCAATTAAAATTGAGTCTAGCGGGAGGTTAAATAGGGGAGCTAATCAGTGCAGGGAACTAGGTGCAGGTTAAGGTCATTAAAACTCGGGAGTTGTGAACGAGGTGTGAGAGAGTCGGGGAGAGAGTTCGGCACAGACAGATGTTTTATCCTTGCCAGTTTTTGGGTGGTAGGAGAAAACCAGAGAAGCCTGAGTCATCCAACACAGAAATAAGAAAACCATGTAAAAGTCCCACAGACAGCTACTTAAGCCCAGAAATCAGGGATCCTGGAGATGTGTGGCAGTAATGCACAGAAAGGCCAGAAATTATACCATTTAAAAATAACTTAAAAAAAAAAAAAAAAAAAAAAACCTGCTCAATTAATCATATTGGGAGGGAAAAAAAGTATTTAAGTATTTAAATTTAAGTGACCTTGATTACTGAAAACCTTTACGGACACTTTGAAAGGGCACTTTTCTCACTGCCTAAAGGTAAAAGCATTAGTTTGTATCATTAGTTTCTGCAATACTCACACTGTAGTGTGAAACCACATAAAAGGTAATGGGTTTCTATGCACTTAAATCAGGCTTAGAGTCGTGGTATAAACTGTGCCGTTGCATATTGATGGTATTCCTTTAATATACACATTGTGCTTCTATCTTAAGACAAATAAAATCAACAGCTGTACAATCTCCCTGAAACATGCAGTGCAATTGCAGAAATAAAAATACACTACGTATCACTTTTAATTTTAATAATATTTGTTTCAAGTATTCTATTCCAACTGTGTAACAAGTAAAAAAGACGAGCTGTGCATTAAAAAAAAGAAAGAAAAAAAAAACCTGCTGTCAGCTTGGGTCAATGGCAATTTGCTGTTCCCATTTCTCTCTAAAGACTACGATTGAGCTTTTTCCTCCCAAAATCCATTTCAGCACTTTGTAGGTCCTTTGGGTGGGTAAAAGAGCAGCCAGATCATTTCCAATGCGCAGTGTCCTTTATGTTTCAGTGCCTCATGCCATGAAAGAGCATGTTTGCTTTACAGTTGTTATGGCAGAAGGCTTTTAAATAGTGCTTGGACTCTGACAGCTTAGGCCGGATGTGTTATCAGTCCTGCCAAAGGTGATGGTTGGTTGAAAAATATGTTTACAACATAGTACAAACAGCCATCAAAAAGCATGGCATGAGATGGACAATGACAACTGTCCTCACAATGTCCACGCAATATGTTCAACCACATAATAGCATTTTCATTACATTTTCCAACCTGCTTTAACCTTCTGTAGGACCGCAGGGAGGCTGGAGCCCATCTCAGCTGACTCTGGGCGAAGGCAAGGTGTACACCCTGAACCATCATGGTTTATTTAAATGTATTTATTTGTGGATTTATTGACATTTTTCTTCCCAACTATAGTTACATCCAGTGCCAACCCATAAAATATCGCCTCCCTATCACACCACCAACCAGGGAGAGGTATAACAATGCACATGATTGGCTGGTGATCGTTGTAGTTACAGAAAGGAGATCGTATGCCATCCCTCCCTCTCATGAGAGCTCAGATAATTAGCTCCCATGGACTCCCGGTTACAGATGGATGTAGCATCAACCTGGATTCCAACCTGAGATCTCATAAATGACAGCTGTACACCTCGTCACTGTGCCACTCTCGAGCCAAGAATATCCATTTAGCTTGATGTGCTTGACTGTGGACTGTGGGAGGAAACTGGAGCACCTGGAGGAAACTCACGCAAGCATGGAGACAAAGAAATGCCCTCGCCGACCATGGGACTCAAACCAGGACCTTCGTGCTGTGAGGCGGAAGTGCTAACCACGATGCCGCTATGCCCATGGAATATTAGCGCTTATGAATTTCTGGTGAAATGATCCCTCAACCAAACTAAGAACCCAGAACTACAGTAAGGGTACAACTATGATACTTTTTAAAATGCTATCTATCGAAGCTGCATGTACTAATCGATCATTTTTAAAAAATGCAGATCTAATATACTTTATTAAAGAAAATAATACATTATTACGTGCCGCGCCCTCAGGCTGTTTCTGCAGCATCCACCAGTTACTACACTTCCCATTACACCTTGCACCATTCTCATTCACGTGACTTTGGACACTTATGTCACATGACTTGTATGCACCCGGCACACCTGTTTGTCATTTACATTGCTTGTAAAAAAAAACACTCAAGGTTAAACTATGATTTGTTGTCTGTTAATTATTAGCAAATAATTACACAAATGAGACAATAAACTGTAAAGTCCTAAATAATTGTTTGCGTTAACTATGGAAAACATAACCAAATTATTTTTTCTTTTGTTTTTTCTTTTTTTTAACCAGAGCCCTCGGAGAGTGCTCAGCACCCCTACTAGGCCTGCTGTACTACCAAACTACAATGAATCTGGATCAGATCTGGATGAAACTTGGTGTGACATCAATGCTTCTGATCCTGAATATACATAGCTTACCCCCCCCCCCACACACACACACACACGCACACACAAACCACACACCCCCAATTTTTCTCCTCCCAATGTTTTGTTTTTTTCTTTTTGTCGAAACCAATTCTCACCCATCAAGTATTGATGTATTACAACTCCCTATCACATACGACCACCACCAACCAACCAATCAGAGAGGGGTGTAAGCATGAACCCTATATGACGTGATGCTGCTACCTGCCTCTTTATGAACCGCTGAGCATGCACATTTGAAGGTCGGCCCAACACACTCGTAGGGAAAGCGATATCCTCCCCTTTTGTACGAATGAGCTCACAGACACCTATGGATTGGCTGGTGATCACTGTGAGTGACAGGGGAGTGTATGCCATCCTTTACTCCCATGAGAACTTAGCCAGTTAGCTCCCATGGGCTCCCGGTCACAGATGGCTGCAGCAGCAACCTGGATTCGAACTTGCGATCCCCAGGGTGACAGTCACGCATCTTGTCCACGCACCAATAGGGAGCCCAGCAAATTTTGTTCAAATCGGATGTGTTTTGACAGATTTTTATGACATCGTCAGTGTGTGAATTCTTACCAAAATTTAATAGGGACCTCCTTGGGTGATCACCCTCCCATCAGGAAAAATTCAGATTGATCTGCCAAAGCCTGCGAACAGGATGTTGCTAACATGCAGTAAACCCATGCTGATGAAAACAACCTGCTTGGTGGAGTTAATTACCAGTTTGGTGTATGGTCTATTCTGTAGACATGAAACATGGATATTTTTTTAAGATTAGAATCAGTTTCTTCAGGTGTCTAGAAAACCCGTACTGTTTGTTCTTGCACCTTAGTAATACGTCAGCAACCATAGTGAGTTATTTGATCTGTCGTGAAAAGAAGTAGAAAAAGAAATTCTCTATGTGCGTTTTATTGATCTTAGCAGCACACGTCATGAGTCACATCATGAGAAAAGTAGAAAATCATTCACTTGTGATGGGTATGAACACACCATCAGTGATTTAAACCTAGTCAAGGTTAATCAGGTAACCTGCAGTAGTTTGTGTCCAAGTAGCATGTTTGGTCCACATATCACATCTCTTGATTCACAGTCATACTGAGCCCTTCTCTGGCCTCTGTGAAGTTTGTAATGGATTTCCTATAGTGCGGCTCTGTGATGGCACGGAGCCTGATCCCTGGAGATAGATTGGCCTGCAAAGCCTCTGCAGCACACCTTGATAGAAATACACTTTGTGCACAACCTTAACCAAGTCTCTTCCCAGGAAATGGCTACCTCCTGTGTGTAATCTGAAGTCGGCATTTGTAAACAGACTCCCAACTGGAATTATCTATGTAATTAAAGAAAATATTAACATCATCATGCTGGTATCAAAAAAAAAAAAAAAAAAAAAAAAAAAGAAAGAAAAAAACCCCACAAAAAACTATAATTAAAGTGTTTCGTTTGAACTTCAGGCACTGCGACTTCTATATAAGCTGCTGTTGTAGAAAATTATTCAACAGCATTTTCCCAGTCAGATTTAAGAATCCAACAAGAGCACTGTGGTTAGATATAAACCACTTATTAACCGAGCGTGAGGTCTGTAGAAAACAAATTCAGCCCGAGGTCTTAGTACACACCAAGCCGAAGTCAAGAACATGCAAACTCCACACAGAAACGTCCGGGAATCGAACCTGAGACCTTCTTGCTGTGAGTCGAACGTGCTGACCACTGCTCCGCCATGCCCCCATACTATATTAAATAGTTTATTAAAATAGTGACCTTTTAGGTTAGAGTGCTAACTCCAAACTTCCTGCTTCTAACCAAGTCGTCTTCATCCATAACTTTCCCTTCCTCAGATGAACATGAACTTTCTTCGCAGGACTATTTAAACTCTTAATCGCTGAGAAGATTTCCTGTATATTTTTTCTCTTAAAGAAAATGTTGAAAATTTCTCTGGAAGCTCCTAAAGCACATAGCGAACAGCGCAGCTAGCTAATGGATCACTTGCTGGTTTGATATGCTCTGGTCCAGATACACAATGTATTGTATTGATTGTTTGTACTGTTGTTTCCATATAATGAAATGCTGTAATATACTGTATTATACCTGGGGGGGGGGGGATAAATAAATAAAAAAATTAAAAAACGAGCTCTGCATAAGGTTTTTGGGTGTTTTTTTTTTTTTTTTTTTTTTTTTTTTTTTTAATTATTTTTTTTTAAATATTTTAAAAGTTTAAACCTTGTTCTCTATAAAAATCAATAAAGACATTAGCAAAAATTTTGTTTGCCTAAAATATTCTATGCTATTCATATGTTGACCCATCAACAAAAAATTAGCCCTAATGCAACAAAATGTCCTCATGAGTTTTTCACGTACAACAGAGGGGACATTCAGCTTTGAAATCATTTTTTGTTTTTTGTTGTTTTTTTTTCACTGGAACAAAGTTTGACAGCAAAAATATCAGACAAAAAATTTAGAATAAGGATTTTACCGACATCTAGAAATGACGTTATCAGACTCTAGATTATTGCAATCTAGAAAAATCTCCAGGTAAATAAAATATATTACAAGATTTTTTTAGGTAAATTATCATGACTTAAGTAAGATTAAGGATATACGTTAGTTTGGGATATTGGGATTCATTTTGTGTTGATGGGTCACATAAAAGCATTCTCTGATCAGCATTTTTAGCTCTGTAAGGGCAGTTAAACATGTGTTTCTTTTCTAGCAATAAATAAATAAATAAACAAATCTTAGCCAGTGATTTGGAAAGAAGTAAAGAATAAATTTAAAGGAATGTTGATGACTATGGACACTACAGTTTCATAGATCAACACACACACGTAAAGCATGAGAGCCTGTGGTGGTACACATATGGAAGGACATATGGACAGTCATAAAAAACCAGGACAAATCTACTTGATGCAATTGGTGTAATACCATATGTTTTAAAGAACATTATCTTATAGAGCCTGGTTCTGCGCTTGTCGCATGTGGGGAGGTCCACAATAATAAAAACTTGACTGAGCTCAGTACTACTTTACATACCAGGTATTTCAACCTGAGATAAATTTCATCTAAATTTCGTTTCCTTTCGGAATGTTGTTATAATCCTACTTTATAATGTCATATGAAAACCTGTTATTATCTCAAAGCACAGTTTTAAAGCACCGCTGCCCCTCAGGGTCCAATCAGCGACCTTTTCCAGGCTTCTCACCAGTTTTCCACCCTCCGATGAAATCTGGTTAGCTCATGCAGAGAAGTAAAAATTGTTTCTCACCTTCCTTACTGTGCACATGCAAGTGCCCTGCTTTCATCATTACGTAATCATTCATAAGTACTCTAATGTGTGGTTGTTGGACACCAGATCTGATTAGAGGCACTCTACAATCCAGTTGTTCTGAGAAGTTCAGCATAAAATTAGATTATAGGTGGTGCATGGTGGTTGTTGTCTTACAACCCCATCACCCTGAGCTCTACGTACAACGTCAGATGTACTTTCAGAGACCTTGTGGGTCTCCTATATGTTCTCCTTACTCACAAAAACACACACAAGAAAGAGAGAGAGAGAGAGAGAGAGAGAGAGAGAGAGAGAGAGTGTGTGTGTGTGTGTGTGTGTGTGTGTGTGTGTGTG